>JASDQU011178396.1:0-25102 GCA_032191745.1 Picea mariana
AGCTTGTTTCCGCTGCATTTTACAGTTTCAGCTTATTTCGTTATTTAATAGAAAACCAGTTTTACTGTATCTATGTTATTTTTGTGCTAAGCATCTGTTAATAATCTGTATTCATTTCGTTCTGCTCATAAAATCCGGATCAACAAGCTCTCACGTGACAGAGGGACGAAATGATGGAGAATTTTTCCCACATCCTTCAATGACTCCCGATAGCATCAGGCGCATATTCATCAAGTGACCACTTTGGAGGCACCTCACCTTTCAAGGTACAGGTTAATTTTGATATTACCGTATTTAAAGGTCAAATAGATGTAGATGCCCTAGATAAATGGTTAAATCTGCTAGAAGGTTATTTCTCTGTTCATAATTTTTCCGACAAGGAAAATATCACCTTCGCACTCCTTAAGGCTCTCCCCCATGTCAAACATTGGTGGGAAACTTACTGAGAGCAGAGTTCCACAGAGGATTCTGGAATATATGGGGTCGAGCCCACTTGGGATTTTTGTGTGGATGTGGCAAAGGAACAATATTACCCTGTTGGAAACTACGAGGACCAGTACATGATATGGACTACACTGCGGCAAGAGAGGGGCCAATCAGTTCTGGAGTTCACCAATAGCTTCCATACCTTGCACACCAAGCTGGGTATCAAAGACTCTGAACAACATTTGGTTTTGAAATATCGTGGGGCTCTACACAGATACATCCAAACTGAAATGGATTTACTGGACATCTCATCACTCGGTGCTGCCTATCGATATGCTATTAAAATCGAGCACAAATTTAAGCACCAGAAAAAACAGGAGTTCGGGTCTACAAATCCACAACAACCAAAGTATGAAAAAGATAGCCCTAACAAATAGTCTCCCGAAAACCAATCCAAGCCACAGGAAAAGAAGGGTCACGGGAAGACAAAGAAGGACATCGGAAAATGGTGCGATTTCCACAAAAGCCCCTGGTACAACACCAATGAATGTTGCTCAAAACAATCATTGGTGGCCGAGATCAAAGACAAGGAGCCGAACCCTGATTTAGAATCTGATTATGAAAATATTGGTAAAAGACAGATCATCGACGCAGACCCCACTGCTATTGTTGCAACAACAACAATTCAACCAGAAGAACCAACATATCCAGAAGAGGGGGAGCACCTTTTTCATTCACAAATGTGGGTGAAGGGGACCTCGTTGCATTTTNATGCTATCTATGAGTCTTGACCTCGTAGTGTCATTATTACTCCGGGGGTCATCTCTACAGGATACCAGAGGTAGTTCCAACTACTGCCCCACCTAAACAGTGCTGCAAGGTAGTATCTCATACTACAAAATTCATATTCTCCACAATCTGTTCAAAAGGGGAACAAAAGGATACTGCAACCACCACAGCTTCGACCCAAGCACCTTCTATCCAACAGAAGTAGGTCGACAAGGTTGCAACAAAGAACAAAGATTTCTTCTGCACACAATCATCTAAAATATCCAGACTGGTTAAAAAGATCCAAACCTTCCAGCCAAAGGTTCGTGATAGCCTTCAACAAGCTAAGCAATGCCACTTCTCCAGCAAGGCAAGCAGATCACCAAGATTCAGATTCAACAATCGCTTTCCCCTCTCCCCCGAGAATTCAACACAATGGAGACCATTGCTTCCTAAGGAGGGAGGATTGATCCAGGTGGATATCGGTGGCTACCCACCTTCTCTAACTGGTCCAAAACATATTTCTGGCAATTTTGGTAATTTACTATTTTTAGCAGTTTTTAACTTCCAGGGCCATTTTGAGGCCCTAAACGATGTTTTTTTAGAAAACGGGGAGAAACATGGATCATAGATCAATGTTTCTCACCCAAAAGTTGTATTTCTCGGATAGATCTTTCCAACGAGCTATTGAGCGCCCCAAACAGAGATCATATGCAAAAGTTACGCCCCTGGGAAGTTGATGTATCAACTACCCCCATCGGGGCCCACAAACCTTTTGGATTTTCATCTTCTGGGGTTAGGGTTTTGGATTTTACTTATGTTAAAAAGGCCCTTAGAGCCTCATTGTAATAATCATCTTCTCATGGATGTGAGTAGCCGTCACATCTCTTCTCAGAGATAAGCTACCACCATTCTAGCGAGTCTTTCACTCTGTACTTTTACAGTGTCTGTACATTTATTTCATTAATAGAAATCGTGTATTACTATATATCTGTGAATCTTGATATATTTCTGCTATATCTCTGTTATATTTTTGTCTCTCTTGCAATATCTTTGAATATTTATGTGTTATATCTTTGCTCTCATTTCGCGCCGAAAATAATCCGGATCAACAACAGTGGTATTTCGAGGTAATATATAGTGATAGAACCGTTGGATAGTGTGAAAAACTGCCAAAGTGAGTTTCGCAACATGCAAATAGTTGAGTTCTAATCCCACTAGGCCTCGACTCAGATAATAGATAATGTGCTCTTCGAGCGCATCATCCTCTTGTATTAAGACCATGCCGGTTGTGGACTCTGCAAACAACCACATATAATAAGAAATCCTTACCATAATTAGGAGGCATAAGTAGAGGGGAAGACGTCAGAGCGCATTTCAATGCATCAAAAGAGCGCTGAGCTGCTTCATCCCAACAGAATGGGACTCCCTTTTTTAAAAGAGGCATGAACCCTTTCGTAATCTCGACATAATTAGTGACAAAACACCGAAGAACATTTTGTTTCCCTTGTAAACTTTGAAGTTGGGGAATTGTGCACGGGGGAGGGAATTGAACTATTGCCTCAACCTTGAGAGAATCAACCATGATCCATTTTGTTGACAAGATGAAACCTAATAAATGACTCGATGTCACACAAAACTGCACTTATTTGGATTCAAGCGCATCCGATAGTAGCGACACCTCTCAAATATTAGTCATAAATGGGCTGGATGATCAAATCTCTTGCGAGAACATGATGCTAGATCATCCAGGTATGCCTCGACTATGTGTTTGAGGTCATGAAAAGCGAATGACATGGCCCGCTGAAAAGTAGCTCCAACATTCTTCATGCCAAAAGGCATATTTCGATACGTGAAAGTACCCCAAGGACAAATAAAATACGTTTTATGTTGTTCCTCATATTTGATTTGAATTTGATTATATCCTGAAAAACCATCCATGAAATAAAATACCTAGCAACCTGCACACTTATCAATAATCTGATCAATAAATGAGGTTGGAAAATTGTCTTTCGGGAAATATTTGTTCAAATCATGGAAATCCATACAAACACGAATCGTCCCCTGCTTATTGTTGACAAGAACCAGGTTCGATACCCATTCTGTCAATTGTATGGGGTAGATGAAATCGACTTTGAGGAGTTTCTCTACCTCATCTTTTATCGCCTCTGATTTTCGAGGATTGATTGGATGAATCTTCTATCAGACTGGTTTGACATCAGGATAAGTCATGATTTGGTGTTCAGCAATTTGTGGGTCGATGCCTGGAATCTCCTCACAAGACCAGGAAAAAATGTCGCGGAACTTTTTAAACAATTCAATGTAGATTTGAATCTCTTCGAGGGAGAAATCCACTCTGATGAAGACATTCTCCATGATGCCAGGGGTTTTGGAGATATCGATAAGAATTGTTGCATCAATGCTTGCCATGTTTCCCTCAATGTATATTTTGTGCTTACCCATAGGGTTAATATGACAAGGGCTATATCCACTCATGGTCATAACAAACTCTCCTTCCTCTATTCTCCTGAGCTCAGGAAGAAAATAAGATCTATGGTAAAGATCATCCCAAGATATGTCTAGACCATTCATTGCCTCCAGAATCACCTCGTCAGAGGGTAAGACTAAGTCTAAAGGGTCCTGAGCAATGAGAGAGTCTTGAGCCCAAATAGGCTCAAGAAATGAATCTAGCTTCTGTGGGGGAGCTGGATCAGAGTTGGCCGAGGCTTGCTGGACAACACTGTACACAACCTCACCATCGGATAAGGGAATGGCCATGCCAAGATTCCCTACCCCTTCCATTGAATCCGATGGGGAAGGTAAATTCCATGGGTCATGAAAGTAGATCATTTTAAAATATGACACTTGAAAAAATGTAGTCCTCAGCTGGTCGGGGATGACCGAAATAAACCTTACATCATTGGAAGGTAGTGGATAATCAAAAGTTCCCATCAAAGATGAAAACAATTCGACACATAAGTTGACAGTGCCTGGCTGCAGGTTATAAAAAATCGGGACCTTGGATGCCTCCGATGAAGGGTTAGGACGGGAGAAGGGCAACTGGTCGACGGTTATAATATGGCCTTCATGCGGAAAGCATAAGACCCGAAAAACAATAGCTACAACTGTGTGCATTGTGTAAGTCCAAATCTATCCTAACAAAAGATTGTAGTCAAGAGGCACATCAAGTACTTCAACTTCGACACAGACAATTTTACCCTCCAACTGCATGGGAAAATAAGGAATTATACCATGTGTTCTAAACGATCGACCGCCAAAATCTGTCAACAATGTGGGCGATAGAGACAACTCAGGCTGGCCAATGGCCCTCGAACATGCCAACGACATCATGCAAGTCAAGGAACTCTCATCAATCACCGTATGAAAAATGTTATATGTCAATGATTTTGTGGTGTATGCCACTACTATCTGAAAGGAGACATGGTGAGGAAGACGAGGTTTAAGGTCAGTTGGATCGAAAATGATCATTCCTGAGTTACTAGGCTCTGCCACTCCCAAGGAGGACAACACTGCTTTTCTCTGTGAGGGGAAACTCTGGAGAACTTCTATAGAAGACATAACACAAGGGGTCTGTGCAAGATTCTCCATGATGGGGTAATTCTGAGAAGCCCTCGCATGTGGGTTATGAGATTCCTTCTTGAACATACCTTTAGGGATGTGAGTCATTATCTCTCCCATTGTATTCTCAATTTGAAGATGAGTCAATGGGTTAGAGGCCTCTTTTCCCTCTTCAACATATTCTGACATTCTGTAGTCATGAATCTTGGTTGATAAATGAGCTTCACCATTCATCATGTAAATTTTTGTGGCCGATTTGTTTTGGATTAGGTGTGGGGGGTCCCTAACTGTCCCCAAAAACGCTCGTGGATGTAGATGCTTGAGCCATATTTTTCCCTTGTGGAAAACGGTTTGTCAACACAACATGATGTTGTTGTGTTAGTAGCTTCTGGGCTTCCGCAAGACGATGGCACAAGCGAGTCAAGTGGTCATCCATGCTTCCTCTTTTCAATTTTTCCCTCACCAACATTATTAACAACCTTTTTACCCCCCTTACTCTTCTTGTTTTTATATTTCTTCTTTCCCTTGGTCTGCTGGTTAGACTTGGGAGTTGTTGATTTCACACTGTGTACATCCGATGTTTGGGTTGTGGGGGCAGCCAAACTAGGAGTTTGGATGGCCACAATCTGTTGAATCGATACTTGTTGTAATTGATTTGACAACAGATCCATGGACTTTTTTTGTGCTGAGCTCACCATAACATCAATGTGGGGCCCAAACTTTGTTTTTTCCTTGTCGAGAGTTGAACATGGCGCATCGGGTAATATCTCGTAAAGCATGCCAGAATGAGAATAAATCAGTTCCAGCTGTTGGGCTCTCATAATAGCCTCTTCCTCATAAAACACCCTGGATGTTGCTACGTCTTTGGACATGCAGGCACCAAAGAATTTAAGAACCACTCGAGCAAGAATGAAGGAGGGACCTTGAATTTAATCAAACTCTTTTGTCGCCACCATTCTTGGATATGATCCGAGATATGGTCGGATTTAATCTTCTCGATGTTGGCCAACAACTCAGTGCCGACATCGTATCTCACTAGCAACTAGAAATGGTTCAAAAAAACCATAGCCATGTCATTAAAGTAAGAATACTTCGAGTTATCGAGCTCAATATACCATTTCATTGCACCCCCTATAAGAGTACGTTGAAATAAGCGCAACCAAACATAGTCATGTTTCAACGAGTTAGATGAGCACCACAAGTGAAAAGTCATCATGTGATCACCTATATCTTATTCAGGATTTCACTCAAACTTAGGGATGTCAGAAGGAAACTTAGTTGACATGGGGGGCCAACGTGGATCATAAAAAATCGTGTCATTTAACAATTTTGACAAGTCTGGGAAATGCAGGGTTGCTAGAAAGGGTAGTCTCGGTTGCAAAGTATTTACATGAAAAGAGGGGCCTGGATTTTGGCTGGCACCAGATTGCCAGGAAAAGTTGGACTATTGTCCAGGGTTTTGGTAGATTCCATGATGGCCCTGTACAATGAAAGGGATTTACATCTGATTCTATATCGTCGTATAGTTCCCAAAATTAGATAACATGGCTTGAGCAGGGATTGCTCCCTATACAATGTTCCATAGACCTTGTTTGGGTATGCCCCTAGCTAAACTTTTGGGCATTACTGAACCTTTCCCAATGTTCCACATAGTGTTGGAGGGGTTTCCCCCCATTGACATCCCTTACAAGGGAATTAATCCCTACCAAGGATTCCAAAAACCTTGTGTGGAGTAAACTCCTGTCATCACTCCCTGTGAAGGAATGAAACCTTGTGTAGGGTTTTGTTGACTAAAGACAGGGTTTCCCCCCATCGAGAAATCCGATGAAGTAAAAGCGTTATTTCCAAATGCACAAAACAAAGAAAACAACATTGATCCCATCACAGTCGTGTAGGATGAAGGTCCCTGGCTC
This sequence comes from Picea mariana, assembly GCA_032191745.1. Classification (NCBI taxonomy): domain Eukaryota; kingdom Viridiplantae; phylum Streptophyta; class Pinopsida; order Pinales; family Pinaceae; genus Picea; species Picea mariana. The sequence goes on from JASDQU011178396.1 coordinate 6,687, forward strand.
CCTTCACTTAACAAACTATAGTTGGTATTAGGCTCGATTGGCTGTTGAAACATGCCATCGAGCAAAGGGGATAGAGGAGGTATGTGACCCCCACCATAAGGAATAGCATTGAACGAGGTAGTGGTGCCTGCAACATATCCTTGCAAGGGATAATTAGAGCTCCCTTCCCCCACACCCATGGTATGTAGAGTAGAGTAAGTAAGAACCGAGTTTGAGTCAAAACCAAGCATCCCATATGAGAAGGGAGCATTTGACACGTTCTAAATAAAGGAACAATGGTTGAAGCCATTGAAGGAATCGAACCACTACCCGAAGTTGTGGGTGTCGAGATAGTTGTGGTCCTGACAGGCGAAGGTGGGGGAGGAAGTAAAATGCCCCCTCCAGTGGAAACTGTAACAGGAGTACGAGGACTCTTTGAGAAAGTAGAAACATTTTATTCCATCACCATTCATTGAATAAATTGACGTTCAGGAGAAGTCACCTCGAGAGGGAGTATCTGAATTAGAAGCGACATCGATAAGTTGATGATTGGAGGATTTGCTGGCTTGAAACCTTCGGTCTCGAGGTAAAAAATGATGGATTCCTATATGGATGGAAATTATTCTCTCGGAGCTGGATCGAGTATAATTTCTTGCAGCCCGGTAGCTTCAAACGATCCTTCTTGATCTAGCCTGTGCCTCAAAGGTGGCAGAGGTGGCTCCAAAGTAACTGATGATAGGCCCTGAAGACTACATGAACAATGGAGCTATTGATATTCCACCTTGTGAAATGATCAATTGACACTAAGAGGTTTAGCTAGTGTGAATCACATAGCACACACTAAAAGTTCCTAAAGGCAAATCAAGCAAACAACTAACTAGTGGGAAGGACAATTACACCAATCGACACTAGAGAAACTTATTGATGTAAGCACAACTAGAACACGGAAGTACCTTCTGGGTATACGTTGTAAAGCGCAATTCAACATCCACCCTAGGTACCATGGTATACTCCCGAAGTCACCTATGTAAGTTCGTAAAAATAGGCAACTAGGTTGCGAGCTTGCAGTCAATCACCAGGCGGGTATAATCAATAATCGTGCTAATCGTAATGAGCACGATAACAAAGTCCGAAGACCTTCAAGGGTGACGAAATAATTTTTTTTGGAAGAAAATTGAGGATATTGAATGGATTCAAGGTCCACAAGGCTCCATAGACAAATGAAATCGGTGTGATTCCCAAGAAAGACCCTCAATATACAATCCCCATTATGCTCGGTCCGGCTTTGGAGGGGTTATCTCCTCAACCTTTCCTTACGTGACCTCATGTTTAGCCCATGTGTTAGAAGGGGGTCCTGACTAACTCTTATGACACTGGACTTTATACACTCCCTATCTCATAGTCCAATTTATGTTTTAAATGGCCTTGAAGCGTTTACTCTTCACACCTATTTCAAGGCCCTAAAATCCTAGACTAGTTGGTGAACCCTACAAATAGAAAGTCTAATATATTTTAATTTAAGTGTTGATTTCAAGGGATTGATTTACTCAAAGGACATGAATGTGCAACCAGTGTTGTTTGGAAGAGACAAAAAAGGGAGAAAACTTTAGAGAATTTATATGAGAAAGCAAACTAGATACTTCAAGTTTTAAAGCAAAAGCTTGTAAATCTTTGTGAAAGTCAACTTTTTAAAATAATGTTTGAAGATTTTATAACTGAGAGTTTCCTAAAAGAAATTTTAGTTTCACAATGTAAAACTACTTATACTTCCAGGAAAACAAGAAATAACTTTGAAACCTAAACTCTTTTCTTTTGCAAACAGTCAACCTATGCTACACTACCAAACTAGGTGCATAACTAAACGCAACACATTATTTTTTTATTTTTTTAAATGCTTTAACAAGAAAAACCAAAGTAAATTTTTTTGTTTTTGTTTTTCAAAGCATAAGACATGATAAAGATAAACAGAACCCAAGATTAACACAGACCCTAGGCTGACTACGTAAACATAGGGATTCAAAAGAACCTAGAGGAGGATCTAAAACTTGAAAGCTCACTCTAAAGATCTAAGGCAAACAAGAAGATCAAGTAACAAGTTAAAACCAAATCTTTAACCCAACTTAAGACTACTAATAGAGACCCTGTAAAGTTCAAGAAAGGCTAGAGAATACCAAGGATTATGTTAGGAAAGAGAAAGGATCCTCCTTTTCTTTTTTTAATCCCTTCAAGACACAACGACACGGGTTGTTGCACCAACAACCTGCATATGTACGTGAGTTTTATACTGTGCAAACTGTGTGTGTACACGGGCTGATCCAAAGTAGAGCATGTACACCTCTGAGATTTTTCAAAAAGAAAAAGACATGGCAGACTGACTGGGCATGGAAAGATGGTAGGCACCTGGAAGGTGAATAAATACCCTAAATTGATTTAGTAAACCTGAAAGAACTCAAATGGAATTGAAAAAACCAATTAAAAACAAAAACCTCTCACTAAGAACCTAGAGAGACTCCCCAGTGGAGTCTCCAATTCTGCTAGCAGGGAAAATCCCCCTATTACTATATTGGGTCAGAATATAGGCAGAGCATTGACTTCCCTTAAAAGACAGTCCTAATCCTAAACTACCCCAAACTATCTAAACATAAAGACAAAAGAGAAGAAGGAATATTGGTAAGTGTACCTTAGGCCCTAACGTCCGATTTTGACTTCCTTCAACTTTGTAACTTCCTAAGTTGCGGGTCTCCTCCCAAAGATGACCTGCAAGAACACTTAGTAAAAAAATGCTACAAATATAAAATCTCTACTTATCAATGTGAGCATTTAGATATAAACACATATGCATTAATCAACAAAGATGTAAATACGCAAAGTATCGGGACATGAAAATAACTCTTTTATTCAAACTGAAGATTAAAATATTACAACCTTCTCATTGACAGAAGCTCCATGAACCAGGTTCAAGCTCCTCTTAATGTTGCTCCAAGTGCATCATTCCCATGATACCTCTCACAATAAACTGATCTCCTTGGGAAAACAAGAAGGGATTGTATAGGGAGAGGGCTGGAGGGGGAATGTTGAGACCAAATATCAGAAAGGGTTGCACAACTTGGGCTAGAAGGGGAATGTATTTTGGTAGAGTTTCTTTGTTCTCTTGCTTTATTTTGGAATGGGACCCCAAGAACTATTTTCATATGACAAAAAGATGGTTATTCGGTTTGGGTATGGGCTACAATGTGTAAAATGGTTAGGATACCCTCGATAGCCCATAAGCTCCGCCGAATTCTTTGAAGCTTTTTTTTTTTGCAACTTTTGGAGGTAAACACAAACTTTTTATCATGTAGCCTACGTATGTATGTGGGCTATCTAGTATGAAACATGCATGTGTACGTGGGTAATAGTGCAACAGGGCGTGTACCTGCTCCAAAAAATGTTTTTTTAAAGAGAGAACCTCAACAATAATTTGGCAAATTTTGCAAGTAGAAAGACCAATGCCATGTATGCGTAGGTAGGGAATTTTAGGGCTATAACACTTTGACTTTAGCATCTCCTTCATAAACATTATTGATCTTATCCCATATTTCCTTTGCAGAATCACAATGCATAACTTAAAAAAATTATGAACATGTTTCACCACTTAGAATGGAATTCATAGCCTTTGAATTGTATTCACTGAGATTTTCCCCAACATTATCTATTGGTGGAGAATCTGGTGTAGTGTATCCATTTACTACAACGTGCCAAACATCAAATCCCTGTGCCTGCAAAAATACTCTCATTCTTATGCTCCAAAAAACATAATTTTTCCCATTAAACAATGGTGTTTCATTTTTGGTAAATTCTCCTTGCTTATCGATGATCTACCTTCTAGTGGTTAGATTGTTCCTGAAGGAACCTGCTTTGATACCAATTGTTAGAATATTCACCAATACTGAAAGGGGTGTGAATCAATATTGAGCACTTTTTACAATTTTTAACTTTAAGCACATCATGTAAACATTAACTATTAACAATGTGATTCATCATCACAAAAACCATACACATAACACAATGATTTTTACGTTGAAACCCAAACAGAATAAAACCACATAATGTTTTTCTTATATCATGTTAAGATTACATTCATAGGAAGCACCAACTTCCAAGATTATCTAGCACGAATTGGAAGGAGGAACCAAACCCATGATTTACAAACACCAACATGAAGGAAGCTCCAACTCCCTAATTTACCAACACTGACTGAAAGGATCCACCAACACCCTAGATTTACCAGCTCCAACTAGAAGGAAGCAACCACTCCCTAAAGCACAGACACCAAACTACTGAATGAAGATACTAATATTCTCAATTGAGCACCAACTCAATAAGATATCACCAATCCAATATCTTCATACATAGAGTACTTATGACTTCACCTGCATGATTCATTCCATAAACAATCCTTCAAACCCTAGAAAGCCTCATAACATCATTCCCATAATATAATCACTAACGACAACATCCAATGACGGTTAAATCCATTCACGACAACATCCAATAACAGAAACATCCACCCATGACAACATCACAAATTCATAGCAGAGCATATGGCAGAATCACAATCTCACAACAACTTCACAACTTCACAGCAGAGCATATAATAACATCACAACCTCATGAAAACATCGCAACCTTATAACATACCTTGAGAATAAGAAAGACCTTAAGAGAATCCCTTAGACTTATCTTGCACACTAGAAAGACACCCCAACACCTTGAGTGCACCTTAGACTTGATTTTTTCATTGGTTGCACTAAAAATACAAAATTATATCTTGTATTTATAGTAATTCTGTCCCAAAAAATTAGCTGACTTGACTTCAATTTTCTGGCTGGGTTATCAGACGAAACAAATAATATCTCCTCATTCCTAGGGAGTTAGAGGGAATTCCATATACCATTAGAAAAGTCTCACAATATTATTTCCAACCATGTAACTTGTGATTCCACTTGGGTTATTTATGTAGGGTAAAAATTCCTTCCAAAATAGGGTATCCAAATTGACCAAAAATTAATACTGTCAACAATCTCCATCTCACAATCTTTATCTTGGACATATGTAGTATTTTAATATTTATATTTTAAATATTGGGGGCTCCATTTATGTACAAATCAAAGTGGGCATGTGGAAACAACCACATGTTATCTCATCCCGTGAGAGCCTTTCTTAAAAGCTACACCATAAGGGGACCACTTTGGTTTTATATACATTTCTGTCAAGACACCTTCAAGGATCTTCAAGGATTATTTAAGTGGACACATAATCATCACTTTTAGGGGATTTTGGGATTTTATTTATGGATTCTTCTAAGGTTGACATCAATGACAACCAATTTTCCAATAATTATCTTTGAGACCTTTAACATTATTTTATATCAACATTTTTGGAAACCATACTAGGTATCTAAACAAAAGTATGGTTTCATAGATGAGTATATTTGAATGACTCAACAAATCCTATTGAACCCCAACTACTGATTGGGCTAGAATACAAAAGGAGCATACTCAACCAATTTTATAATTTGGCTTTATCTACAATAAGAAGTCAAGAAGAACTTGAGAACACTTGGAAAGTATTGGATCAGCAAGAAGAGGTAGCTGAAGTTAAAATACAAAGAATATGTCAATAAAGTTCTAAAGATGGAATCATATAAGGGGCCACTAACTAGAAACAAAAATAAGATTCTTGAAATTCATTAAGAAACTCAATATTCAACATCTGAAGTTGTGAGTGTGACAAAAATGGCTAACCGAGAAGAAGAATAAAGAAACGAAGTCCCTAATAATGAAAGAAGAGAAAATGATAGAAAAATAAATCCAAGAAGAATACCTAGATCCAATCCTCTCAACTTACAAGGGGAGCAACATCAATTTCCTACTCTACCTCAATTCATTTTACCCATATTCACAAGTGATGGGATTATGGATCCGAAAAAGCATATGGTTCAATCCCTTACCATCTCTGATATCCATCTAATTGAACATGATGATATGACGGTGAGAGTTTTTCTTCAAACTTTGATAGGCCCATATTATGACTGGTACCTTTCTCTTTCACTTTAGTCATTTGGATCCTTTGATGATATGCAAGATATATGAATGACCCTATATTCATAGCTAGTTCCATATCATACTTTACTTACTTTGTTCACTCAAATACACCTTGAAAAAAATGAAATGATCAAATATTTCAACTTACAGTTTTTCAAGACTCTATATCAAATTCTAGAAGACTAGCATTCAAATGAGCTTGTTATATTTGGGTGCTATAAGAATGCAATGCCATAAAATGTTAATTATGCAACAAAGGCTACACAAATCACAACATTATATGAGGCAATGAGAAAATCTACTGAAATGGAAGGAAATATGTTGGAAAGTAATGTTGATCAAAACATTATCCTTGGAAGAGTCCAAAGAAAAATGACAAGCTTGTATGCGTCATATCAAGCTCCATACTCCTCCAAATATATCAAATAATGGGGGATTGGAAGAGGAATTTTTCAAGGAAAGCCCCCCAATGTTATAATATTCCTACTCTTGAAAAAATTTCAAAGAACCAACCATAATATATAAATAACTTAGTTGAATCGAACAATCCGACATATGCAAAATGAAATAACTAATTTGAAGGGTTGATAATGTGGTCCAACCACATCAATATTCAAGGCATGTGAAACCAAATGGTAGAAATAGATTTGATGCAAATCAAAGAAATGAATAGCTCAGACCGAGAGCACATCAAGTTCAAAATCCAAATGTTGTCATGCTAGAAGAAATTGAAGAAGAAGATTATTAAAGACAATGAGAAATCCAATCAAGAGTTTATCAAAGACCAAAATAAAATATTAGGATCAATCCTGATGGAATAAAGTTCATCTTCTTTTGAAATCCTTGATAAACAAGAAGATTATTATTATATAGAGTAAGACAACATTGTTCAAACCAGAAATAAAGCAAACAAGTTCAAGTCCCAAGATCAACCAGAAAAGGAAAAAGAAAAATATAATGATGTAGAACCAACAAAGAAACAAGTAGTTGCAAATCATCCCAAAAGACCACTACAAATGACTTATAATGTAATTTATGACTTGACTAAGCTTCAGATCGCTATGCCATTCATGGAAGTAGTCAAGATACCTCAACAAAGGGAAAACATTTTAAATATTCTAGATGATACAAGTTCATCTGGTCTAAGGATAGAAGCAGATGTTATGAACACCAAAAAACAACAAAGTTCTATACCAACAAGACCAAGAGGAAAAGTTATATCATTTAAATATCATTGGAGAACCATTATTTTACATTGCACAATTGCTTGGTTGATAGTGGAGCCACTAACAATATCATCCCATTATTTGTAATGGATCTCTTGGAATGGAATGCACAAATTACTATGAGACGAGTGAAATCATTTATTCCATTGATTCTAGAAAAGTACCAACTTATGGTGAAATCAAAGACTTTTGTGCCTAGATATGTGCAACACCACATATCACAACCTTATTCACCATAATAGTGATTGATATTCCTCCAGCATATGGTGTTTTCCTCGACAGATATTGGTGGTCAATGATTGGAGGGCACATAATGAATGATAGGAGTTGCAAGATGCTACCAAACAAAGATGGAACATTGATTAAAGTAGCACGAGAATGGAGAAATCCAACATCATTTGAAAAGAAAGAAGATGAAATTATGTAGAACTATATTGATGCTGGGATTGGACATTACTCTGTCTTCAATATAGAGAAAATGAGTTATCCCATAAAAAATGAAGACAACACCTTCCAAGGGTTTTGGAAAATATCATTTGATGCAGGTGCTTGTTCTAAATTTGGTGTTGGACTTGGTATTGTTTTTAAAATTCCTCAATATTGTCTTTATCCACATGCAATCAGACTTGAGTTCCCTTGCACCAATAATGAAGGTGAGTACGAAGCATTAATTCAAGGATTGACTCTGGCACTTCAAATGCAAGTTAATGATTTAGTCGTGACGTGGGATTTAAAGTATGTTATCAATCATATCAGGAACAAGTACAAAATAAAGAAGTAGAAATTAGAGAATTATGAAAAAAGAGTTTGGGATATTATAGATTCCTTCAATTCCTTCAATATTAACTTTGTTCCTCGGGAGAAGAATAAAAAAGAAGACTCATTTGTAATGACATCCTCTCTTTTTAATTCTAATAATTCTCAAATCCTAATACTTTTCATGTCAAAACAATTTTTCGACCATCAATACCTAATAATCAAGAGTATTGGTAGGTGTATGAAAATGATAACCATATTGCAATTTTTTTGCAATCAACAAAACCAAGAGCATCAAAGTAAATGCAGATGTATCTTGAAGAAGGACAAATTGGTCAAAAAGAGATCCAAAATCAAGGTTCCACTTTTTTTCAAAAGAACTGTATTCAAAGGGAAATGGGTACAATGGATGAGTCTTCCCTTAGGAAATTGAAAGAAACAAAAAAATTCAATATTGGCATGTTTGAAGCCCCTAAATATATAAATATTGGTACTAGTTTCACTTTTGAAGAAATCAAGGACTATACTCCTCTTTTCAAAGAGTTCCAGGATGTTTTTTCATGGAGCTATGATGATTTGAAAGATTATGACAAGTCCATTTTTCAACATACTATACCACTCAAAGAAGGAAGAAATCCCTTCCGGAAAAAATTAAGAATAATTGATCCAAAGTTGAAACCTCTAGTAAAATTGGAGCTTGAAAAGTTGAAAAGGGATGGTATAATTTTTTCAATCAAACACTTATACTATATTTCTAATATTGTGGTTGTTATAAAAAAGAATGGTGGAATCCGACTTTATGTATACTTTCGAGATCTCAACCGAGCAAGTGCTAAGGATAATTATCCTCTATCAAACATGGATATGTTGTTGCAACAAGTGACTGGTTCTGCATTAATGTCCATGTTATATGGGTTTTATGGATATAATCAGGTACTTGTGGCCGAAGAAGATAGACCAAAAACTACCTTTTTCACACCATGGGCAACCTATGCATATGTCCACATGCCTTTTGGATTAAAACATGCTAGATAAATATTTTGAAGAGCTATGGATCATTCCTTTAATGACTTAATTGGAAAATTCATTGTTTATTATTGGGATGATCTTAATATTCAATCAAAGTTGAGAGAGTGCCACCTAAAACACCTTAGGAAAGTTTTTCAAAGATGCAGAAAGTATGTCATATCTCTCAATCCAAAGAAATGTTTATTTGTGGTATCAGAAGGGAATTTTCTTGGACATATTGTAAGAAAATAAGGCATCTATATTGTTTCAGAAAGAATCAAGGTAATACATGATTTGAATCCTCCTACATCTCGAAAGGGAGTACAATATTTCTTTGGAAAGATAAATTTTGTGCAAAGATTTGTTCAAGACTATGCCACACTTGTAAATCCAATCAATAATATATTAAAGAAAGGTAAGAAATTTGAATGGCATCAAGATATTCAAAAGGCCTTTACAAACATCACACATGAAATCACCATTTTTCTTGTTCTTGTTAGTCCATATTTTTATAAAGATTTCATACTATATTCATTTCCCTCATAGGAGACTATTGCCTCTATACTTACTCAAAAGGGGAAAGAACTTACAATTTCCTTCATGATTAAAACCTTACATGATTATGAATTGAAATATTCTACCATAGAAAATCAAGCCTTATCTTTGGTCAAAGCAATTTCTCACTTCTAAACTTACATTTTATCAGCTCATATTATTGCCCATGTACCACATCGTCTTGTCAAAATGCTGCTAAATAAAAAATTTAGAGAACAAATGTGAGCTAGCTAGTTGGCTAAGCTTCAAGAATAGGATATGGAAATCAAACCTCTCAAATCTATCAAAGGACAAGGGTTATGCATGCTGATGAATGGTATTGAAGTTGTCAATATAAATCCTCCTCATTCAGATGATACTACGATGCAATATGTGTCCATACCAAAGTCTAAATTATACAATGATATTATCTTTTTACCTGAAGTATGGATAATTTCTTGTTGAAATCTCCTCTAAAGAAAGTAGAACCTTGAAAATGAAGATCAATCAGTATGTGCTAGTCTCTGGAATTATTTTACGAAGAAATATTGATAGCATGATATTAAGATGTTTGGACCATTTGAAAAAAAAATGAACATTACAAGGATTCCATGAAGGAGTCTATGGAGGACCTTTGTACCTATAGTGATTGTACACATAATTATTAGAGCTAGTTACTATTGACCAACTATCTTCAATGATGCTTATTTAATAAACAGAAAATGTCTTCGATGCCAAAAATTCTATGGAAAAATGAAAAGAGCAACAATGTCTCTGAAACCCATCTTAGTGGAAGAACCATTCACACAGTGGGGTTTGGATGTTATTGTTCCAATCAATCCAAAATATAGTAGAGTCTTAAAAACTGAGAGATAAATAGCATAACAAATAAGCATGCACATAAATAAACATTATAGATTTACCCTAGAAACCCTTAATCGAGAAAACAACACCTAATAGATATCTATTAACCTTGGAAAAATTGACCAAGATAGAGCCAATCCAGGCCAACACTGACCAATTGGGGCTACTTGATGCTTATTACAATGGAGTATCTCAAACTATTAAATAGGCTTCATTAATTACAACCCTTATTCTATTACTAGAATTAGATTATAATGAAAAGACATGCATATCCTAGAGATAGCCATGCATGAAAATGCATCGCCATGCACATACATGCATGGTGTCAAGATAGCGATGAAAATACACACAAAGACTTACATCAAATACCATGGGTTTGCCAATACCATGGGCCTGTAAACCACTAATGGTAAACCCAACAATGACTGAATCAATGACTCTATGGTCGAGTCAAGATTAACCTGACATCCCCCCCTTTAAATTGACTCGAGATAAACACCTAACCCCCTCAAAGTTTATAAACTGGGTATCCAAGAATACAACATGCCCCCTATCACCTAGGTATACATCTAGAATTTATATTAGTGAATCATCAAATTAGTGATACACATGCCTAAATAGGTCTTATAGGCATATGCCCATTTACATGTGATAAAATCAAACTCCATAAAAACAATTACAATTGTATGCTTGGGCACATGATGCTATGAGACATCAACCTATTTCATTGCAAGAGTCCCTATGCTATGGGGAAAAATCCCCCTAATTAGGGTCTAGTGACTAGGCAGAGCAATGACACCTTAAAATACATAATTACTCCTATTCCACCCAAATCCAACACTAGTACATATGGGCCCAAAATGTGACGAAATATTTCCATGTTTCAGTAATTCGTGGAAAAATGCATTTAAATTTTGTCTTTCTTTTAATTTTTTTTTGGTTTGGCCCCGACGTTTGTAGATATAGCGACATATTTAGAAAACTGTCTATATATCCATGAATTTTCGTCGTTATATCGACACTTGTGCCATGCGTGTGAACCACATGTGCAATGCAACAGGTATTGAATTCTTTCGGGGTAAACTAATTTATTTTCATCGCTATATCGATGATAATCGATCTATAAATACATGTCCTTGAGACAAATTTCAACAAATTTGCTATAGCTACGACAATTTTGCTGGTGATTGTTTGAGCCTTGATTTTTTCAGTCACGTACTGGTTTAACACATCCAATTCTTGATCTACATAGCTTGTATTTTAGACTTGCAAGGTTAGTATATTTAATTTTTCTATCTCTTTTAATATAAAGCTATGTTAAGAAATTTTAATTTCAAAATTTTTTAACATGAATGTTTCACCCAAATTCAAATTTTTTTTTTTTCTTCTGACTTTTTCGAAATTTAGCATTGCTACATATATTTCATGTGATTGAACGTTGAAGTATATGAATTTTTAAATTAATTTTTTTTTATTTTTTATTTTTCAAAATTTAGCATTGCAACATATATTTCCTGTGATTGGACCTCGAAGTATATGAAATTTTAATTTTATTTATTTTTTCAATGTTTTAACAAAGTTTAGTTTTTTAAATATTTAATTGGTTCTTGTAGGCAATTGTTGTGTCAAATTAATATATACTATGAATGAAAATGCAAGGAGGCTTTCTCAGTTTAGAGCGGCATTGGAGGCAAAGGGCGATGGAAAATGTTATTTCCCTTGCAATGATTGCAGGGGCTTGCAAACAAGAAGAATTTTAATAAAAACAACTGAAAAACATTGTAGGGAGAATGGGCACATTGAAGGGGGTTATGAATATCATCCCTTGGTAAGACATTATTCAATATATAATGTATTCTTTGTAATAGTGATCATGTCATGTATTTGTCAAATGTTTTATTTTTTTAATATATGTTCTATACACACTAATTTTAATACATTGTTTGTAAGTATAAAGACAATGACCCCAAAATGTCAACCACCAGAGAATTATTTTCCAAGTAGTATCAGAAATACTACTTTACAAGGTGAGGAACATGGAGATCAGAATATTGAAGATCGAGTTCTTAATGATGATATGGACAAAGATAAAGTTATTGATACAAATCAAGAAGATGAGATACATAGATTGATCTAAGATACATTTTCTCCAATGGACGAGGACAATCAGGATGATATTCATGATGTTGATCCTCTACTCGAGAAGTCACGACAACCTCTTTATGAAGGCTCAACAACAAATCTTCTATCTGCTATATTGTTTTTGGTGAACTTGAAGGTTTTGAATGGTTTATCAAACACCTATCTCACACAGATCCTAAGGTCTGTAATGTATTATTTATGCCATGCTGACATGTACATAAAGGTTGACTATTTTTCTATATTGTTATTGTTAATTAATTCGTAAAGTAGGGATGCGATATTTATGATTAATATTGTTTACATTGACTTATTTTTTTGAATGGTGAAGATTTTTAGGTGAATTTCTATTACCACCGTCAAATATTTTACCACACACATATCGAGAAATATCTTTGATTATGAAAGAAATTGGAATGGAGTATCAAGCTATTGATGCATTTCCTAATGATCATATCATATACTATGGAAATTATGCATTAGAAAATGAATGTCCACAATATCAAATAAGTAGATATCGAACCGATCAAGCAACAAAAAAGGTGCCTCACAAAGTTCTTTGTTATATTCCCATAATTCCATGTTTCCAATGACTGTTCAGGTGCCACAATATAACACAATTTATGGATTTACATGCAAAGAAGAGAAGTGAAGATGATTTTCTTTGAATGCCTGCAGATGGTTCTGCATTGAAGAACATCAAAGAAAAATGGCCAGTTTTTAAAAAAGAACCTCGTAATGTTAGACTTTCATTGGCAACTGATGGTGTCAATCCATTTGGAGAGCTTTGTTCTACCTACTCAGTGTGGCATGTTTTTGTTATAAACAATAACCTTCCTCCTTGGACATCAATAAAGCGAGAGCACACCATGTTGGCAATGATTGTTCCAGGTATTTAATTAGTTTGTCTTTATTTACTTGAAAGTATGACATACTATTTCATTTCTTTGTTTCGTTCATGATAATTATATCTTTTATATATAAGGACGTAAACATAAATATAATTAATGTATGTTGAATCAATTAGGTAAGTACCACGTTAAAGATATGAATGTATATATTGAGCCTCTTATTGACGAGTTGCTGAAGTTATGGGTCGGCATCACTATGTATGACATCTCTAGACCAATAGGGAAAAAACTATTTTAATTCCATGGAATACTTGCATAGATAATTCATGATGCTCCTGGGTTAACACGTTTTTGTGGTATTTAACTTTTCGTTGCGTTTGAATATTATATAATTTTTTGAAAATATCATGCATTTTTTAAAATTGTAATCCTAATTTGCTACATTAATTCAAATATCTTGCAGGTCTTCAAACAAAGGGTAAATTTGCATGTCTGGTTTTTGGTCCTAGGATAAAATCTCGTCATTCAAGAAGTTTAGGAAAGAAGGTGTTTGATGAGTATAGGCACTTTCTTCCTAAGAACCATAGTTATCGAACTACCAAGAAATAAAAATTCAATGGTAAAGAAGAGAATGGAAAACAAAAACATGAAGAATGATACCTCACCTATGGAAGTTGGAATATAATAGAAATCGTCAAGGCATGCAAATTATTTATGTATCATAATATTATAAATCTTATGATTTTTTTTTCCAATGAATTTTATTCATCGAAGTACCTAGCTATATTGATTAATTAGTGTTAATGTGATTTCATTTATGTTTCATGAATGTCTTTAAGGCATGAATGGGCTTCCACAAGGAATGAAATTTTACCCCATATAATTTAGTAGGTTGCCATACTACGAGCACCTAAAAATAGTTCTTCTGTTAGATACAATACATATCGGGAAGAATATAATAGAATTTTTATGGTGAATCTTAGATGGAAGGATTGACAAAGAAAGAATTGGAAAGATTTGTAGTGACATCCAGGAAGCTAATCACACATTGCAAAGTGTGATTATTAATTCTAATGGTGATGTTCGAGAACAAAATATTAGTCTGACAAAACAATAGAGCAATGTTGTAAAAGAGGTCATACGGAAAATTAGGTTTCTGATGGGGTTTTCGTCAAACATACAAAATATCTTAACGAAAAAAGGTGATTTTGGTGGGGTTAAAACACATGACTGGAATACATTCATTAAGGTAATTATTAGGTATATTAACATATTGGTTTACATATTTTTAGTAATTGATTTATTTAATTTGGAAATAAATATTAATGATTTTCTTTTTGTTACAATATGTTCTACCTCTATCTCTCCCAGACAACTTTGACAACAACATAAAACAAGTTATATATGATATTGGAAAATACATGAGGTAAGTAATGCATTTTTAGATGGAAACTATTTCTTTAGTGTTTTGTAGCAGAACTTATTGACATATTGTGTTTTATATGAAATTTTATATATGCCTTGATATTGTTCAAACATGTTATTTTCTTGCACCATTTGTAGGTGGCTTTCATCTAAATAAATCCATAAAGAAGATATAAGGTATCCGAAGAGAGAAATTCCCCAACTAATGTGTGAAATGCGGAAATATCTACCTCCAACATTTTTCAATGCACAAGAACACTACCTCATACACCAAGTTGAGGAGATTGAATTATGTGGACCAATACACACAAGGTTGATGTGGATGGTGGAGAGGCAGTTGAAGTCATTGAAGGCTTTTGTTAGACAAAGAGCATGTCCTGGGGGTTTTATGGTGGAGGGATATATGGTATATCAATGCATGGTGTATATTAGTCAATATATTCCTAAATTATCGAAAAATATGAATGTTCCTTGCATTTGGCATCTCGACTCCATCAACAAATTTGAAGGGGAGGTCCTATTGGGGAAAGGTAAAATGAGTACCGTGAAAGGTAATTAGATGTTGTATATTTAATATATTATACATTTAATTTTTCAATTTTATATTATCATACTCATTCATTTATTTTTATTCCATCAACTATATTAAAGTTTGCCAGTGATAGCTAATTATTGATATTCAATTGTTATTTTTTCATATAGTTGGTCGAGAGTGGGATGCTCTACATTTATACATTGCAAACAATATTGATTGGATGGAGTATTGGATAGAACAATGTGAAGAATACTATGGTAGGTTATCATGGGAAGGGGTCAGTAAGATGATTAAAACAATGCATCATTATCGACATGAATTTCATGATCTTACACAAAGGGTAATTGATTTAGCCTTTGGTTTAAAAGATAAAAAGGAAAGTATATTCACCCACATTTTTATAGTTATTTCCCATTATATAAATGTATTTGGTTTGTTTGTTTTTTGAAATATATATTTACTAAGTCCATATTATATGATGTTTACTATTTGACAATGCATTTTTTACCTGTTGTCCATGTTGGACTTGAAACACCACAAGGCTATGTGGTGTAATGGCCGTAAATTTTGTATCAAAAAGTTGGATGATAAGATGCAAGCCTTGGATTGTGGGATAAATGCAGTGTTTAAGGTCACTAATGTTTCCTCTAGAAGTGACAGATCCGAAAGAAACTAAAAATAGGTACTATGGGTATTTGGAGGATATAATTAAGTGTGATTTTAATTCCTTTAAAATAGTTTTGTTTTAGGTCAAATGGTACAGGCTACAGATGCATGAACGTGATCATGAAAGAACTATTATTGATCATGCTAATGGATTTACCATGGTTAATACAAAGGAATTTGAATTGGGTATATAGCCTTATGTTCTTCCAAGTCAATGTGAGCAAGTATTTTACTCAGAGGTACTTGATAAAGCAGGTTGGTCATACGTTGTTAGATATGATCCAATAGGAAGACCAGTAAATTATAATCATGTAGAGGAGGAAGATAATATTGAAGAAGAAGAAGATTATGTAGATCAGGAGCAGGTGGCTGCAAATGTGTCAAATGAAGAAGTTGAAGAAGTTGATCATCCAAACGTAGTAGACAATGTTCTCATTGATGATAGAGAAAATGACGTTGATGATCACTATGATATGAACGATCCTTTCAACATTATCGATTATGAAGTAGATCATGATACATATGTTGATTTGGATGAAGAATAAGATGAATGATCTTTAAATGTTGAAATGTATGAGGTAAGTGATTAAATGTTTTCTATGATTTATTCTATTAATTATATATTTAGTATTTATATGATTTATTGTTTTTTAAGTGTTTACTTATACAAGTTAATTACGTTTTTTTAAGTTTTATGCCATTTTTGTATGTAGTGTGTTACATGTTCTTTATTATGTTAAATTAGGTATGGGGGAATTGAAAGTGATGTTGGGGGGGCGGGGGCGGGGGGAGGGCATAATTAGATCTTCCACCTTCACATGGTTTCCCCTGTTAAGTATAGAATTAACCAAGAGAAGCTCATTCGGGTTTATTATATGCCAATTTGAGAAATTTTATGTGAAGGTGAGGTGATGAGCATGGAAATATGGTTCCTAAACACACAACATGCACACATAGAAACAAGACCAAACCATGACATAAGTCATGAAAATTGGCCTTGTCGTCGGATTTTACCTTCCAATTTGTGCTTGTATGGACTGAAATTTGACATGCTAGGAAAACCCACCTACATTAACGGTATGGGAGGGTTTCTAGACTCAAACACGACTCAAAAAAAAAGTTCAAAAATCAATTTTTCTTTGGTTATTCTATCAAAATCCAAAAATAAGGCACGCATGCTCATGTACTTTACTTCACTTATAACTGACATGTGAATGGGGTCAACGTTGGATTTTTTTCAATTTGTGGTTGTATGGAATGAAATTTGACATGGTTAGACTAGACACATATAATGATGGTATGTGAGGGTTTCTAGACTCAAACATGAATCACACAAACAATTTGACAATCAAACAACAAGCCTATAGAATAATTAATGTTAATGGGGCCAATGTTGAAATTTTTTCAATTTGTGCTTTTATGGACTAAAATTTGACATGCTAGGAAAACACACATGCATTGATGCTATAGGTGGGTTTCTGAACTCAAACATGAATAAAAAAACAATTCTAAAATCAAATATTATTTTTTATTCTATCAAAATCCAACAATAAGGCACGCCTTCTCATGTACTTGACCCCACTTATAACTGACATGTGGATGGGGCCAACATTGAAGTTTTTCAATTTGTGCTTGTATGGATTGAAATTTGACATGGTTAGACTAGACACATAYAATGATGGYATGGGAGGGTTTCCAGACTCAAACAYGACTCACGCAATCAATTCCACAATMAAACAACAAGCCTATAAAATAATTAMTGTGAATGAGCCAATGTTGAAAATTTTCCAATTTGTGCTTGTATGGACTAAAATTTGACATGGTTAGGTTAGATGCATTCATTTAAAGTATGGGAGGGTTGTTGGACTCAAACATGACTCACACAATCAATTCCAAAATCAAACAAAAATCTTATAGAATAATTAATGTGAATGGGTCCAATGTTGAAATTTTTCCAATTTGTGCTTGTATTTACTAAAATTTGACATGGTTACACTAGATTCATGCATTGAAAATATGGGAGGGTTGTTGGAATCAAACATGAATCACACAAACAATTCTAAAAACAAATATTCTTTGGCTATTTTATCAAAAGCCAACAATAAGGCACGCCTGCTGATGTACTTGACCCTACTTATAACTGACATGTTGATGGGGCCAACGTTGAAAAATTTTCAATTTTTTCTTGTATTGAATGAAATTTGACATGGTTAGACTATATGAATACAATGAAGGTATGGGAGGGTTTCCAGATGATCCGAATTATTTTCGGCACGAAATGAGAGCGGAGATATAATAAAGAAATGCACAGAGATATTGCAGATATTCAATAATATAACAGAAATGT
>JASDQU011178398.1:1993-15355 GCA_032191745.1 Picea mariana
ACACATAGCATAATGATATTGGATATGTATTAATTAATCATGCAAAGCAATCTGTGGTAGCTATTTTAGTCAAAATGATTTTCAAATTATTTGAAATCATTTTCTTAAAAACTTTAGTAATGACCAACCTCTCATGGATGCTTTTTCCATATGTTTCAATATATGATAGTAAGTATAGCTTGTAAGTAATTCATATGGTGTTATTTCCATATGGTGTTATTTCCACTACTAGTGTTGGTGGATCGATTCCTACCTATGTCTTAACCACCTATGTTGCTTCCATGGAGGTGGAGGTTATGCTCCAATGGCTTTCGGGTAATAAATCTTCCTCCTTATGTCAGTCAAAATTGGATCTGGCTCTCGATCTTTAATGTTAGACACATGATCACAAATATACTAGATTGTTGAAAGCAAGCATCAACCACCTGAAGGAAAGATCCAAAAGCTAAAAAAGAATGAAATTATTTTGTAATGTCCTTGAGACCTATCACCTTTAAATTCTCTATATGCTTGGGAATAGTATTCAATATTACTTTCGTCATTATACGTTTTTGTCCCCCATATGTTTGGACAAGTAAATAATCTTACATTTCATCTTTCTAAATGAAGGAAAGATCCAAAATCTAAAAAAAATTGAAATTATTTTGTAATGTCCTTGAGACCTATCACCTTTAAATTCTCTATATGCTTGGGAATAGTATACAATATTACTTTCATCATTATATGTTTTTGTCCCCATATGTTTGGACAAGTAAATAATCTTACATTTCATCTTTCTAAATGTCATAGTGCTCCTATGTCTAAGAGGAGTGCCAATGTCTTCACACCAAAATGCTACCAATGTTTGCAACCTCTAACAAATATTGAATGGTGATTTAATTCTTCATTTTACAATATGATAAAGTTTAGCTTTCTTATACGTTGCATTAATGCATTAGTTAAGAGCAAGTTGGTTGTGTAGATTTAGTAGATAACAAACATTAATTCTCTAATTAAATATACAATTTATTCAATAATAACTATGTATGGAATTATAAAAAAAATTCAAATTTTAAAATTTTAATGAATTTTTTAATCTAATAAATATAAGGAAAATATACACATAATAAAAAAAAATTCAAATTTTAAAATTTTAATGAATTTTTTAATCTAATAAATATAAGGAAAATATACACATACATTAGAGTATTTATGTTCCGTCACATTATTTAGATGAATAAAAAATTAAAATATGAAATTTGAGAAAATAAAAATAAAAATAAAAAATATTATTAAAAAAAAAATTCATGGAATTTCTCCAAAATTTTGATAAAAATTAAAAATTAAAAAAAGTTAATACAAAGTCAATGTGATATGACTTCATACCAAAAATTATGGTAGGGAATAAAAATTGCAATTTTTTCTATTTTTAAAATCAAATTATATTTTGTAAAAAAAAATTGACTTCGATACATGTGTATATGTACATATACAAAAGTCGCACATACGGAAGTCAACTTCCATATATGCACATATACAAAAGTTGACTTCTGTATATGTGCATATACAGAATCCCACTTCCTTAAATGCACATTTATGGAAGAACGTTTTTGTTAATGTGAGTATATGGAAGCNCTTTCGTTAATGTGAATATACGGAAGCTTGCTTCCATATATGCGCAAATATGGAAGTCAACTTCTGTAAATGCGCATATATGGAAGCAAGCTTCTGTATATGAGCATATACGAAAGCGCTTCCTTAAATGTGCATATACATAATCCAGCTTCCATATATGTGCATTTATGGATGTTGGCTTCCGTATATACGTATATATAGAAGTGGTCGACTTCGGCTCCCGTATATACGTATATATGTTGGCTCCCATCACTTCAATATATGTGTATATACGGAAGTGGTCAACTTCGTTATATGGCCAGCTTCGGTATATGCACATATACGAAAGTCAGACACTTCTATATCTGCACATATATGGAAGTGGTCGGCTTCCATATATGCGCATATACAGAAGTGTCCCGCTTTCGTATATGCGCATATACAGAAGCCAACCACTTTCGTATTTGCACGTTGTCTTCGATGGTCGACTTCGGTCTATGCACATATAGGGAAGCCGATCGCTTCTGTATATGCGCATATATAGAATCCGACCACTTGTGTATATGCGCATATACGAATGTGGTCAGCTTCCATATATGCGCATATACAAAAGTGGTCAACTTCCATATATGCGCATATACAGAAGTGGTCAACTTCCGTATATGCGCATATACGGAAGTGGTCAGCTTTCATATATGAACATATATGGAAGTGGTTGGCTTTCGTATATGCACATATACGGAAGTGATCAGCTTTCATATATGAACATATATGGAAGTGGTTGGCTTCCGTATATGCGCATACATTAAATTCATATATGAAAGTGGTCGACTTCTCTATATGCGCATATACAGAAGCCCGTCACTTCCATATGTGTATATACGAAAGTGGTTGACTTCGGTATATGCGCATATATAGAAGCCCATCACTTCCATATATGCGTATATATAGAAGTGGTCGACTTTGGTATATGGCCATCTTTGGTATATGCGCATATACAAAAGCCAATCACATATGTATATGTGCATATACAGAAGTGGTCGGCTTCCATATATGCGCATATACGGAAGTGTCCCGCTTCTGTATATGTGCATATATGGAAGTTGTCATCTTTCATATATGTGCATATACAGAAATGGTCGGCTTCCATATATGGGCATATACGGAAGTGGTCAACTTTCGTATATGCGCATATACAAAATTTGACCACTTCTGTATATGCGCATATATGAAAGCCGACCATTTTCGTATAGAAGCATATACTAAAGTGGTCAACTTCCATATATGTGCATATATTGTACATATATGGAAGTTGACCACTTCCATATATGCGCATATATGAAAGATGACCATTTCCGTATATACACATATACGGAAGTGGTCAACTTTCGTATATGTGCATATACTACACATATATGGAAGTTGACCACTTTCGTATATGCGCATATACGAAAGTGGTCACTTTCGTATAGTCAATTTTCGTATATGTGCTATGCACATATACAAAAGTTGACCACTTTCTTATATGCGCAGATACAGAAGTTGACCACTTCTATATATGCGCATATACAAAAATGGTCAGCTTCTGTATATGCACATATACGGAAATGATCGACTTTCGTATATGCAAATATATGGAAGCGATCGACTTCCGTATATGTGCATATATCGAAATGGTTGGCCTCCATATATGCGCATTTACGGAAGCTGGCCACTTTCGTATATGTGCATATATGAAAGTGGTCAGCTTTCGTATATGCGCATATACGAAAGTGGTCAGCTTCCATATATACCACTTCTGTATATGTGCATATACGTAAGCTAACCATTTCCGTATATGCACATATACGAAAGCGGTCAACTTCTGTATATGCGCATATAAAGAAGTCAACCATTTCTATATATGTGCATATATGGAAGCCAACCATTTCCCTATATACACATATACGGAAGCTGACCGCTTCCATATTTGTGCATATATGGAAGTTGATCACTTTCGTATATGCGCATATACAGAAATGGTCGGCTTTCGTATATGCGCATATACGGAAGTGGTCAACTTCTGTATATACAAAAGTGGTCAACTTCTATATATGTGCATATTTAGAAGTTGACCACTTCCATATACGCACATATACAGAAGCTAACCACTTTCATATATGCGCATATATGAAGCTGACCACTTTCGTATAAGCACATATACGAAAATGGTCGGCTTTCGTTTATGCACATATATGGAAGTTGACCACTTCTGTATATGCGCATATACGACACATATATGGAATATGACCACTTCTAAGCTGTGTGACCCCATGTTGGCTATAGCATCCATTGTCAGTGCATTCATTAATAATCCTTGTAGTGAATCCATGTGAAGGAGGCAGCTCTAAGTTGTATGATGTCAACAATATCCATGGCCAATTAGTGCAAGTAGGTGGCGAGCAATTTCCAACCTGCTACAGAGTCATTAAGACTCTTTTAGCAGATGCATATGCTCATGTGATAGCTATGGAAACTGGATGTCCATGCAACACCATGCTCTCATCTGCTACCTTTGTGTATCCATGAATCCATCTGCATCCATCCCGCAACCACCACGCATCCATGCTCCCATCGGCTCCTTTTTTTACTCCCATT
Organism: Picea mariana; assembly: GCA_032191745.1. Classification (NCBI taxonomy): domain Eukaryota; kingdom Viridiplantae; phylum Streptophyta; class Pinopsida; order Pinales; family Pinaceae; genus Picea; species Picea mariana. The sequence continues at coordinate 6,224 of JASDQU011178398.1, forward strand.
GATTCTCTGATGGCTCACTCAACTAAACGATGTAACACTTAATGCCATGAGCACTCATTTTCAAAGGCCGTGCATGCCTCTCCACGCCCATTTTCGATTTTGAAATGAGTTTGACTTTTTCTCCTGGAACGAGTTGTACATTACTCCCTCCACGCCCATGTTTTTATATTCCAATAGACACACGATTCTGCATATGCGCGCTTCCATAAATGTGTGCTTCCTACAAATGAACACATGTTTTTCCCTATTCTCCCATAAAAGGGGATGCATGTGTCGGTATATACGCACTTTTGTATATGCGGATATACGGAATCCAACTTCTATAAATGTGCATTTACGGAAGTGAACTTTCATAAATGTGCATTTACGGAAGGTGGCTTCCATATGTGCACGCTATACGAAATCCCACTTCCATAAATGTACATTTACGGAAGAGTGCATATACGGAAGCCACCTTCCGTAAATGTAAATTTATAGAAGGAGGTTTCTTTATATGCACGCTTATAGGGAAGTTGACTTCCATGAATGTGCATTTACTGACGACAACTTCCATATATACGCATTTACGAAAGCGTTCATATATGGAATTCGCCTTTCGTAAATGCTCATTTACAGAAATATGGAAATGGTCGACTTTCGTTTATGTGCATATATGGAAGCCAGCCATTTTCGTATATGCACATATATGGAAGCCGACCATTTTCATATATGCACATATACGGAACCTGACTGCTTCCATATATGTGCATATATAGAAGCTGAACATTTTCGTATATGTGCATATATAGAAACTGAGAAGCTGTCAATTTCCGTATATGCGCATATACGGAAATGGTCGGCTTCGATGCACATATACAGAAGTGGTCAACTTTCGTATATGCGCATATATGGAATTTGACCACTTCCGTATATGCGCACATACGGAAGCCGACCATTTCCATATATGTGCATATATGAAAGTCGACCACTTCAGTATATGCACATATACGGAAGGTGGAAGGTGGCTTATCTATAGGCGTCGAATTCCATATATGTGCATATACAGAATCTGGCCACTTCCATATATGCACTTATACATAATCTATCACCTTCTGTATATGCGCATACACGAAACCTGACCACTTCCATCAGCTTCCGTATATGCGCATATACGGAAATGGTCGGTTTCCATATATGTGCATATACGGAAATGGTCGGCTTCGGTATATGCACATATACAGAAGCTAACCATTTCCATATTTCTGTAAATGCGCATTTACCGAAGGTGAATTCCATATATGCATGCTTCTGTAAATGTGTATATATGGAAGTTGTCGTCAGTAAATGCACATTCATGGAAGTCAGCTTCCTTGTAAGCGTGCATATACGGAAGCTTCCTTCCGCAAATTCACATTTACAGAAGGTGGCTTCCATATATGTGTGCTTCCGTAAATGCGAATTTATGGAAGTTGGATTTTGTATAGCGCACATATATGGAATCCACCTTCCGTAAATTCGAAAATGGGCACAGAGAGGCATACACGGCCTTCGAAAATGAGTGCTCACTATGTTAAGTGTTACAGCATTTGGTTGAGTGAGCCATCGAAGAATCAGTGGGAGTCATAAAAGGAGTCGATGGGAGAATGGATGTGTGATGGTTGCGGTATGGATGTGAATGGATTCATGGATACTCAAAGGTAGCAGATGAGAGCATGGTGTTGCATGGACATCTGGTCTCCATAGTTATCACATGAGCATATGCATCTACTAAAAGAGTCTTAATGACTTTACAGCAGGCTGGAAATTGATCTCCACCTACTTGCACTAATTGGCCATGGATATTGTTGACATCACATAACTTAGACTTGCCTCCTTCACATGGCTTCACTGCAAGGATTATGAATGAATGCACTGACAATGGATATTATAACCAACATGGGGTCAGATAGCTTAGACCTTCCTCCTTCACTGTAAGGATTATAAATGCACTAAATGATAATGGATACTATAGCCAACTCATTTAGGGTACTTAAATCTCACCTAATTCGGGCCCTTACGTCAGGATTATCACTCACCCTTTCCCTTACCACCTTATCCCTCACTTACATCCCCCTCTCATCTCCTTATCCTCTCCATACTTAAAATTTTTAAGCAATCGGGCTCACAGGGGTGGACTCACTCATTTCCCCTCCTCCCTTCCCTCACTCCCCAACCCGACTCCACTTTCCCCTTATTACCCACCCCACTCCATACCTATACATGCACATACATGAAATTCAACCACTTTTGTCTATGTACCACTTTCGTATATGCACATATACGAAATTCGGTCGACTTTCGTATATGCACATATATGAAAGTAGGCCACGTTCATATATGCTCATATATGCAAGTTGGCACATATAAAAAAGTCGGCTTCCATATATGCACATATACAAAATTGGTGGGATCCCATATATGTGCATATAAAAAAGTCGACCACTTCCGTATATGTGCATATATGGAAGTTTTCTCTTAACAATTTCATCATTCTTGGAGGATTCAAGAAAGATTACATCTCTGGAAAGGATGAATTTCTTATTTTTCTCATCGTAAAGATGGTATCCCTTGGTGGTATTTGAATACCCCAAGAAGATGCACTTCCGACTCCTTGCATCAAGCTTGCTTTTCTACTCCTTAGGAATCAAGGCATAGCAGGTGGAACCAAAGACCCTAAGATGCCTCACCGAAGGAATGTGGCCATACCACATTTCATAAGGAGTCTTGTTTTTAAGAGCATGAGATGGAAACCTATTTTCCAGATAAACTGCTTATAGAACTGCATTAGCCCAAAACATCAATTTAACATTCTTGAAAAACATCATGGAACGAACCATATTTAGGAGTGTCCTATACATTCATTCAATGACATCGTTATGTTGGGGATGGTATGGGATTGTGGTTTGATGCTTGATCCCATGTTGGCAAAGGTAGCTTTCAAATTCATTAGATGTATATACTCTTCCATTATCAGTATATATATCGGTATATATACAAGTATATATACCGACATATATACCTAGTATACATACAAGTACATATACCGACATATATACCTAGTATATATACTGGTATATATATTGAGTATATATATTGGTATATATATTGAGTATATATACCGGTATATATATTGAGTATATATACCAGTATATATATTGAGTATATATACCGACACATATACCTAGTATATGTTGATATATATACTAGGTATATGTGTCGGTATATATAATGAATATATATATCAATATATATACCGGTATGTATACTCAGTATATATACCAATATATATTAATATATATATTGAGTATATATACCTCTATATATACTTAGTATATATATCGATATATATTACCGACATATATAGCTAGTATATATACTGGTATATGTACTGAGTATATATACCAATATATATATGTCGATAATATATACCGGTATATATACTGAGATATATATATATATATATTGAGTATATATACTGGTATATATACTGAGTATATATACCGATATATATACTGACACATATACCTAGTATATATATCGATATATATACTAAGTAGATATACCAGTATATATACCAGTATATATACTGAGTATATATATACCGACACATATACCTAGTATATGTCAATGTGTCAGTATATATACTCAATAGATATACCAGTATATATACTCGGTATATATACTAAGTATATATACTGGTATATATACTGATCCTTTATATATACTAATCCTTTAAATACTAATGCAGAAGTATACTCATAGGAATTGTCTTGCCAGGTTCACATAGGCAGTGATGGAATCCAATGACCTAGATTAGTCAACAAACCTAATTTCTTAACAGGAAATAGAAAACCATGGGCAAAAACCATGTGTTGAAAAACCGCCCAAAAATGCAACACGTTTCCTGAGGTAAAAAATAATTCTCGGGGGCGTTGCCCCTGAACCCCCGCGCAATGCCCCTGAGAAAGGGTATTTATTGGAATTCTCTAAACTATTACCATATGAAACACATGCATTATTTGTACCAAAAGATCATATGTCAAGAAGTCATGGCAAGAACAATCATTGCATATGAAATTACCACAAAAAGGCTGAATCCATTCCAGCTCTCTCCTCTCTTGGATCATGAATCCAACCCTTTCCTTATCAAAATCCACTTCATATATAGTGAATGATCTCTCTCTAATCTAAGGATGTCGAAACCAAGGAGCTACATAGGATCCTCCTCCATTTAGGAGTCTGTTACAAAAGATTCCAACAAAAACATAACAAATTCCTATTTTTTGGGATCTTGTCTATTGTGATAAATGCCTTTTGAAACAGGTCATGTTGCTTGATATGGAGATGGAATACATGTCCCTCATGTCCAAATAACTCCTAGGAAACCATTCAAACCTTCCCTGATAGCTGGCAATGCTCCCATAGCTCGGATTTTTCATACTGCTAGAGTTCGTAGTGCCTATGCAGGATGTGCTGTGAACTTTCATGTAGGTGATTATTTTTCCTTCTCTCAAACTACGAACTGGGTCGAGATGATTTTTTGTCAGCAAGTCAATGGTAATATGGTGCTTCTCCACACCAAATTTCAGAAGAACCCAGATCGTCATTTAAAAGTTATGATCAAAACATGACTCGGTTGTGTGCTAATTTCTACAAACTATCTCAAATTACTAGTTCGCAACGCTAGTGACTCCAGACGCTGCAAACTTGCCTGTAGGTGCTAATTTGCTTCAAAAAGGATTCAAATGATGCAATAAATGTGCCAACCTACTAAAAAACTTTGTTGGACCATGCTGTTGTTTTAACTCCCGCAACATCTATTTCTACATTTTCCAGCGTTTCTACTGGGAAAATGCAGTATTGGTTTGCCATTCTCAATTGGATGGGGGAATACACTAACTGAGGTTTTCCCAAAGATTCCCAGGTCTTTTTGGGTAGGATGTTGACATCGGATCCCAAATCTAGCATGACATCTTTAATTTCCAAATCATCTAACTGGGCTTCTAACCTAAATTATTTTCTTGTTCACACCTTTCTTCTCTGTATTCTCTAGGTATTCTTCTCATGGAGGTTGGTCATTATGATGGCTTCTGGGGTTCCCTCATTTCCCAGTATTAGCTACAAGATGTTTTCACTGTAACTTCTATGTAAGTTGGTCATCCCCGAGGATATCAAAGAGCAATTGAAACCAAAGATTGATTACATTTTGAGACTGCTCAAGGTGTCTCTTTTGAATCACAAGGTTTCTAAGTGTCGATGGTGAGGTAGAGTCTTGTGCAAGTTTAGGTTGAAAGGTGAATTTGGGGAAATTCTCCACTATTTCTAGAATAGGGATACTCTTAAACATTTCTATTGCATCTTTGAAGAACATTTTTTGTTTCAACGGGTCATACATGTCATCCTTGGGAGCTTCTTTCTAAATCTTGGGATGGTTGTCTGCATCTGCCCTAGTTTTTTATCCTCCATGAGTAACAATGTTGATTTTAGGTAGTTGTCCCTCAATTTCCTTTTTTAGTTCGGAGCGTATGAATTTATCTCCTCGTTGATGAACCCAATCTTTCCATTTCACGATCATTTCTTGGCACTCTTCGGTTGTGTGCCCGTTAGTTCTGTAGTGAGAGCACCATGGTCGTCTTGGGGGAGGGAAATCTTTAGCCAAGTGACCTTGTTTATTGTAGTTGTAGCATCTTCCCAGCCCTCTTCCCCCATTTCTTCCTCCTCTGAATCCACCTCCGCCCCCACCTCCCTGGCCTCTTCCAGGTCCTTGGGGAGTTTTGTTGATTCTAAATGTTGTCTGATCTAATCTGTCAGCAAGCGCGTCCAACACTCTACATTGATTTGTAGCATGTGTTGTAGATGCATATAATTCACAATGTATTGTGTTGGGTGCAATCATATACTTATGCATGATAAGACACTTCCTCGGAACATGCCCATGTGTCCAAAAAATCTCACAATACTCAATTCGATGAGATGTTTGATTGCCTGGAAAGACATGGTATAGCCCCGGTATATGGAATGGTGGAGTCGCAGATACTTGCGCAACTCCTCATGTTGGCCCTAGAGAGGGTCCCATCGGATTGTGAGGAGGTCCCATTCCCCTCATGCGCGGACATTCATTTTCCAGATGCCCCTCTGTGTAGCATCTTGTGCACCAAACTTGAGATCGCCCTCGTCTTGGTATAGTTAATTCTTGAATCTTCTCCATTAGTGGCGATATTTTTCCCTGGAGTTGCGACAAATTTGTCTCCACTGGAGGTTTGATCACCCTCATACTCCCTGGATAACCTTCCATGGATTTGATTTTCATCAACTGTTCCAAGGTGTCTGTTAAGATGGCTATTCATTGTTGTGTTAGAGGAATTCTCGTCAGGGGTAGTAGTCCTTGGATGTACCATTCTCTCTGGTGATCTTTGCGAATTAGATGTGCTAACCTCCCAATGGCGTCTTTAAATTTCTGACTGTACTCCCAGGCAGATTATCCTTCCCTTTGTTGAATCCCCCGCAACTCAGAGGGAGCTTGTTGCTCTGACTAAGGTAGTTTGAATTCAGCAATGAGTTTCCTATATTTATATATAATGGCCAAAGTCACACAAATTATATGCATTAGCATATGTTGGTAAAGTATCAAAATATATATCATTATCTAAGTATAAAATCATTATTTTATCAAAACATATAGAAATTTATAAAGTAAAAGTAAAAGTAAAAGTTATAAAATTATAGATTTTAATATAAACATGCAAAAATCATATAGTAATAGACCAAAAGTTCACATCAATCATATAGTAATAAACAAAAGTTTCACATTAGGCGAAGGTTCATTTAGATTGTTGGTGATTGCCTCTAATCAATGTGAATTAGCTCAATTTTAGACTCCACCATCATTATTGAGTTAGGGTAGTTCAATGGTCTTCATAATGGTTAGGGCCAACATGGGGAATTTATCATTTAGGTTAATTGTGTATTTGTTCTGATCTCTCTACCAAAGTGACCAACATTATGACATAGCCTTCCTTCTCATCTTTGCAATTGCCTAATAAAGTTGACCAGGAAAGGGATATACCAAGTAGCTCCCTATTCATATTACATGACAAATTACACAATCTCTTCAAACGGCACATTACACACGGGCTAGTACTTGCTTTATGGCATGTTTTTTGTTGACTTGCTAAGGCTCCTTTTCCCACCATGAATTCCCAACAAGATTGTCGTGTTCAAACATGTATTGGCTTACTTTTCCAAAGTGATCTCCTTAAGTAGGTATTCCATTCAAAATGACAAACTTTGATAATAATAACTCTATTACATTCCTATGGAGTTGTAGAAGGGAAAGTTTTAAGGATCCATACTTATCTTAAAGTGTAGAAATCTTGGTGAATCCTACTAATTCTTAAAATAACAACCATAATATGTTTGACAATATGTTTATAAAAATATTCAAATTTCTAAGAATTTTATATGGTTTTGAATTTGGATGAATCATTTTATAAAAAAATGGAAATTGACAAATATTTGTTTGATAAAAACCATACAAAATTAACCCATGAGCTTCCATGGCTAATAGACTTACTTAATTAAAGACATGATACACAAAGTAGTATTTCGGAAATAAAGGTCTAATACATGTTCTTAATCAACTCCATATCTTCCTAAAAAATGCCATTGAACTTGCACAAACCCATAATCTTCTCTAACATATTTTTCTTTTTCAAATTAATCAAAATAAATTAACCTTAAAAAACTCATTAATTTTTTGACCTAATGAATCGTTATACTCTTCACATCCATGATAAAGTGCTTCATTTTAAGGGGTCTAGAGTCCTTTGTCCAAGAAAGTTTTAACACCTTCTAAATCTCTTAAAAGCATTTTATCCTTCTTTGTTTTGATCTTGTGATCAACTTGCCCCATTTCAAATAAATTTAACTATTCATTTCTCACTCTAACATCTATAATCTATCTATTTACTATCATTTATCATTTGTATAATCTATTTATTTATTATCATTTATCATTTGTAGGGAAAGAAATAAAGAACAATTATCGAAATAAAATAATGACTTATAATCTCTAAAGTCTAAATGAAAAATGAATTTAAAGAGAATCTGTTAACTTAAATCCATCTGAAACTAAACCAATAGAAAATGGTGAGGTGGTATGATCCAAGAGCCCATATCTAGGCATTAACTTATCTTCCTCTATAATGTAGACAATCCATGCAATCCTTGGGTACATAAAATCTATTGCCTCGTCTCCCAATCCATGTAATCCTTGGGTACATAAAATACTTGGGTGTGCTCATTGCCTTGTCTCCCCTGCTTTAGTCAACACAGTTATTGCTATATAACCAATTTTAATTGAACTGTTTTTCCCATTTATCTTATTTATTGGAAAACTATAGCTAATAAAACTTTATGAGGAGGCGTAATGTAAGGCTAAACCAATTGCTTAAAGTGTAATATGGTCATACAAAACAAAACAGAGTAGTTTATTTTCAAACTATATGAGACAAATTAATACTAACCTTAAATAATCAAATTGATACAGAAAATCTTATCATAAAGAAAATCTCTTCACTTGTTTCATTAAAATATTTTAATTTACCTATCAAAAGGTTTTACCAGTTTATTGAACGTTACATTGGAAAACATTTGGAAATCCTCAAACTTCGAGCCTACTTCACTATGGATAAAAAAACTAGGAAAGAAAAGAATGTTCTCGGTTAATTTTGTAGGAAATAAATAACTTTTTTATTACACATTTTGATAAAAATTTGGGAGAAATCTTCATTTAAGTAAGTTTGTTTTAAAATCCAGATCTTGCCAAAATTTTAAATGATCAAAAATGGATTCCAACAACCGAAAATAAAAAGTCCTCTAATAAAACCAACATAAGAATGCGATGTAAATCTCTACATTCGTCGTCGAATCTTGGAGTGTCCAGCTGATCTTAAGATTAGGCTCGAGAACCCATCAACATTCTGCTTGTATTCAGGATTAGCTCTTGTTTTCAGGATGAAACAAAGTTGAATTGATCTTTAAGAGAATGCAGGCCAATCTTAATTATTAATTATTAATTAGAGTTTTCCTTCCGGTTTATATTATTAATTATTA
>JASDQU011178398.1:15541-26362 GCA_032191745.1 Picea mariana
ATTTGAATCTAACATTTAAAATTATTATTATTAATATAAAATATATTAAAAAAAAAAACTTTATTAATAATTAAAAAAGAAATTTCCAAAATCTTTCAAGTACATAGTTTTACAAAGATTTATCTTTTAGATGATATGTTATATTGATTCACTTTGTATAAAATTTTATATGGAGTTTACATTAGATTTTGTATTTAGTAACTTTGGTGAATGATTTGGATTAATAGGTGACTAGTGGTTTTAGGACTTAATAGTGAGAAGATAAAGGTATTTAATTTTGTAATAAATTTGGTGATAAAAGTATTTAAAGTTTTCATCACTCTAAAATTTTATTAAATTTTCAAAGAATTGGATTGATTAAAATTGGGCAAAATTCTTATGGATATCGTTGTACTATGCATAAAACTTGGTTCATGGTGGAACTATGATCATGCCTAAAAATTCCATTGGATTCCTATTAGGTTGGTGGTTGGAAAGAAGACCATTTTACTACAAGATTAGCTTACTTTGTGAGAAGACCACTTAACATAATGAATGAAGGATAATATAAAAACTTACCAACCAAGACACATGGCCACCTATATTAAGTAACAGGGAGCCACATGAATGCTTAATTAAATAAGGACTCTAATGAGTCTAATGATGTCCAATCACATGCATATGAATTCCCCACAAATGATGGCTTTAGATGCTACATATGTCATCATAATGGAATGAAGTACATCAATAAATGTGATCATTGGACAAATAAATGTTCCATTAAAATATCCTAATGAATCTAATAATGTCTCATTACATGTATATAAATGCCCCAAAAATGATGGATTTAAATGCCATAACTATCATCATAAATACATAAATATTGTTGGGATCGGTTGCAGTCTACAACCATAAGTTAATGGACAAAAAGAAGAAAAAACAATTACACACAACACAAACAAAAAAAGACAAAGAGATGGGGGAAATGGTATTCCTTTATTTTTTAGCCAACCATGGAGAAATGGTTTACAACTCTCAAGAATCTCCTCGCGTGCTTCTACATATAACCAGGAGATATCTCAAGCATTTCCAAGCATCCAAAAAGCCAAATTATTGAGAAACCTCCAAACAGATGTAACGAAAAGGGTATGTGTTGTCACAAACCAACAATCTCCACCTTGACAACAATTCTTGATACCTTGCCCAACAAATCAATCACCACCTTTCCCTTCAAGCCAAGAAAATCCAAACACCACCACAGCTTCTCTAACAACACTGGTTGCATGAACATGTCTGCACAATTTGCTCCAGTATGGACCACTCCACCTCCACTGGATCAACATAACCACAAAATAAATAATTGCAACCATTGTAGGTGATACTCATGCTTCTTAGATACCGAAGCACTCATTTCCATGCTTTTTACCTGATTTTTCCATGTGTCCACTAACAACACCAACTGCATATGAGATATTTTAACATTCCCATCGCAAACATCAACCTTCCTACTAGCATGTGATACACAAGACATATAACCCTTTTCTTATTCATTACTTAGGACATAAACATGACGAAATCTTACAATGGAAAGCCAAAGCAATATTTATTGGTTTCACATTACTCATACCGAATTTCCTGAGTATCTTCTCCACATACTTTTGTTGTGATAACCAAAGCTTACCATATTTCTCGTCTTCATGTATTCACATGCCCATTATTTGTTTTAGTTATTCCTAGATCCTTCATATCAAACGTCATCGCCAACTGATCCAACCTATTGATCTCAACCATTCTTGTTCTTTCTACAAGCATAATATATATCACCAAGATAATGAATATACCATAAACACAATGTTTATACCCACTTCTAGTAAATTTGGCTCACCATGAAGGAATCAAACATCTTGTATCATTGCATGCTCAAGCTTCATGCCATATAATGAATTCCCAAGTTTGCAAACAAATCTCCCTTTGCAATCTTGAACAACTCACGATTGTTCCATGTAAACATCTTTGTTAATGATGATTTGTGGGTAAGTAGGATCCCACAATCTGCATCCCTTAACTCTGTAATATCCCCAACTATGCTAGGCTAGGATAGTAATGCCTCTCTTGTTCAATTTATGTGTTTTGGTTGTGTGTTTTTGTCAAATACTTTGCATACAATGTTTTTTGCTAATTGAAAACCTCTTACGAATAGTTTGCAAGTATCCTCACAATGGAAATTTTGTCAAACATGTAGCATTCAATCTAAATACTCATGAAATAGAAGAGATAATATAGACATTTTTATTATGGATGGAAAAACCCAATAACAATACAATCTCTATGATTTTTTATAACAACTGCAATATACTAATGAAACACACACACAAAAAAAAAAAACCTATAATCCATGCCAATGTATCCTATAGTAGCTAAAGTGCCACTCTCTAGTGGTTTTCCAAGTCTCAAAACTCCACACAACTACTACAACCCTACTCCAATCCACACAACTCAACAAATGAAGCTATCAATCCTCCTCCTATACCTTGTGGGACAAACAATGGGCTCGCAACCCTATCCTAGACCCCTGCATCTCAACAGATAGGGTCTCACAGCCCTCTCAAACCATCGCGGTCTCCACCAATAGGCTTACAACCCTCTCCCAACTCCCGCGGCCTCCAAAAATGGGCTCACAGACCTCCAAAATCCTCTTGGCCTACTCCAGAAATATTCTCTAGCTTTCAAATACAATCTATGGCCTCTCCTTGTCCTCACAACCTGCAGAAGAACCCTCACAGTCTGCTTCAAGGCCTCATGACCTCCTCAAATCCACTATGCTCATGCATAAGTAGACAACTTGGCCTTTTAAGTTATCTCCAAAGACACTCGTTGCTCCTCCAAGCTGAAGATAAAGCCCAAGATGAAACTCCATTGGAAATCCTAGATCGATCCCCCTCTTATCTAGCTAGGGTGGATGTTGCACCACCGAAACAAAACCAACAGTGGAAGGGTTTTTCTAAAACCCCAACAGAAACCTTGGCTCCAAGAGAACTCCAAATAAGAGATCAAATCATAATCCAAAGTGAAGCGCTACCCCTCCTTTTATTCTTCTTCCAAGCTCTCTATATCTTTCCCCTTTTTGACCAAATCAAACATGACTATTATTCCCCTTTTAATTTTTACTTAAACATTAAAAGTCGCTTTTAATGTTTAAGTAATTAATAATTTACCTTTTTACTTAATGTCACTTTATAACATGACATATCCTAGCTAAGTGACATTAAATAAACCCCACTTGACTCCCTTTCTTTACTAACTATATCCTACAAGAGTCGTATAGGATACTAAGTCATCCTCCGTCTTTATCAAGTGGAAGGGGACATCACAGTCCTCCCTTCCCAAGATTGCTTGTCCCCACGCAACTCCAAACTGGGATGTTGTAAGATCTGTTCTCCCTCCCAAGTGGAATCCTCTGTAGGAAAACCTCTCTATATGATCAGGTACTTTCAGATGACTCTTCACCTCAGCCTCCTCTCTTTAACATCAATAATCCTCTCTAGAGTCAAAACCAGCTGCCCTTCCTCATCCTGTGGAGGAAGATCTATTGAATTTGTGACATGTTGTCCCAACGTCTTCTTGAGGAAAGATACATGGAAGAAATTGTGGATCCTACTACCCTCTGGAAACTCCAACTCATAATCCACCTCCCCAACTCTCCTAACAACCCTGTATGGTCCATAGAAGCGAGGATTCAACTTCTCTACGCCACTCCTCTTCAATGAGGACTGTTTATATGGCTAAAATATAAAAAAATGTTGGATTCCCAACTTCAAAGTCATGCTCTACCTTGTGCCTATCTGCATACATCTTATGTTGATTTTGGGTGACCTATAAGTTCTCCTTTAGGACCCTCAAGATGTCTTGGATCTCTTGCAACCAATATTTGGCCTTGGGGACCTTGCTCTCTCCGAATTCCAAATCAACAAATGATGGATCATCGTAACCATACAATACTCTAAATGGACTCATCCTAATAGACATGTGATAAGTGGTATTGTAGCAATGCTCTCCAAGATGCAACCACTTTATTCAATCCCTATGTTGTCCTGATACATAGTTCTGTAGGTATCCCTCAATCCACTTGTTCACTATCTTTGTGATCCCATATGTCTGAGGGTGATAGTTGGTGCTAGGTGTTAACTCTATACCTGATAACCTGAACAAATCCTTCCATAATGCGTCAAGAAACATGTTGTCTCGGTCACTGACTATGTATCTCAGAAGCCCATGTAGTTTGAATACTTCCCTGAAGAACAAGTCTACCACCTAAGATGAAATATACTTTGAAGGAATGGAAAATAAGTGTGCATACATGGTCAACTTGTCCACCACCACATAGATATAGTCCCTGGCCTATACCTTCGACAACCCTATAATGAATTCCATGGAAATGCTCTCCCACTTCTGCACTAGAATAGGTAATGGCTAAAGCAAACCTGCAGGATGTGTAATCTCTAACTTGTTCTGCTGAAAATTCATACACTCCCTCACATACCATATTACATCCTCCTTGAGACCCTTCCAAGATAATCTATCCCTCACCTGCCTATAGGTATTCAGATATCTCGGGTGCCCTTCCAGTGGTGTGTCATGTACTTCTCTCAGAATATTATCATTGAGTGTGGACTCAGGGACAAGATAAATCCTATCCTTGTAGTAGATGACGTCATACAATACTTTGTACCTATCAACTTGAATAATTCCCTCCATAAGTTAACAGGAGAATTTATCCTTGGAGTACTCCACCAAGAGGATGGACTTCTAGTCCGTTGAGATATATGAAATCGAAAAGGTTGTAGATCTCCTCGAAAGGGAATCAACAACTACATTCTTCTTTCCCTTTACATACTCAATGTCAAACTCATAGGAAAACAACTTACTCACCCATTTATGTTGCCTCTCACTCAAGTCTCTCTACTCCAAGAAATACCTCAGGCTATTGTGGTCAGTCCTCACCACAAAGCATCCTCCCACCGGGTACTGTCTAATTTTTCCAATGCATGCATGATGGACAACATCTCTTTATTATATATGGATTAGAGCCTTTTTGTCTCCCTCAACTTCCTGCTCTCGAAACCTATTGGATGCCAATTTTTCATCCACACTACTCCTATCCCCTCTTTGGATGCATCACACTCCAACACAAATGGCTGAGAGAAGACTAGAAGTGCTAACACTGGGAAAGTTCTCATCACCTTCTTCATCTTGTCAAATGCTACCTGTGCCTCCTCTGACCATCTGAAATCTTCCTTTTTGGTGAGATCCATCAATGGCGTACCAAGTTGTGAAAATCATTTCATAAAGCGTCTATAATAGTTTCGTATCCTGAAGAATCCCCACAACTCTATAAGTGACCTGGGTGTTGGAAAATATTAAATCATCTGGATCTTTTCTTTATGTACCTATACCCCTTTAAATCTGATTACATGTCCCAAATAAAGAATCAATGTCAACCCGAACTCACATTTTTCCTCCTTGGAAAACAATGACTGCTCATCCATGATGCTAAGAATATCATCAACATGCCTTAGATGATCCTCCCAAGTCCTCTTGTAGATTAGTTGATCATTGAAGAACACTATTAAGAACTTCCTCAATTTCTTGTTGAAGATATGGTTCATACACAACTGAAAGGTAGCTGGTGCATTAGTCAACTTGAAGGGCATGACTAGAAACTCATAGTTCTTGTAGTGGAATATGAATATTATTTTGTGGATGCCCTCCTCTTTGAATTAGATCTGATGGTACCCCGATCGAATATCAATCTTTGAGAAGTACACTTATTCATGCAACTCATCTATCAACTCATCGATCATGGGTATCGAGTATCGGTTCTTGATGGTATTCTCATTTTGTACCCTATAGTCTATGCACATCCTCATCATTCCATCTTTCTTCTTCACCAATACCATTGAAGAAGTGAAGGGACTAGAGCTAGGCCTGATGTGGCCCACCTCCAACAACTCCTGTATTTCCTTCTCTATATCGTCCTTAAACTTCTTTAGATACCTGTAGGGTGTGTAGATCACGCGTTTTACCCCCTCCTCTAGCTCAATTACATGCGCAAATCCCCTGTCAGGTGGTCTCCCTACTAGTGGTAGCCCGAACACCTTATCATGCTTCCCAAGCAACTCCTGTACATACACATGATAGTGTTGGTGATCCTGGGATGGCTTCTTCTTGGTGATCAAACACTCTGCTGCACATGCCACATCACCCTATCTAAAGATGGTCTCCATGCATTTGTTTAACACGATCCTGGGAGCTCCTACTGACATGCCTCTCAAAATAACTCACTGACCCCCTGTGTCTATGAGATCCATCCTTATGATCTAATAATTCATTTTGAAATATCTAAGTAAGTATAACCACTATAATCCCAACACCACATT
Source organism: Picea mariana (assembly GCA_032191745.1). Classification (NCBI taxonomy): domain Eukaryota; kingdom Viridiplantae; phylum Streptophyta; class Pinopsida; order Pinales; family Pinaceae; genus Picea; species Picea mariana. The sequence goes on from JASDQU011178398.1 coordinate 21,958, forward strand.
GGTGTTTGCCAATTCCACTACATAAAATTCTTCGGTCAATCTAAAGTTTCCCATTGTCACGCACAATCCTCTAATCCTATGAGTACAAGTCATGTTGTACCCGTCTACCACTACCACTTTGAACCCCTCAAATTCTTTGGTGGGAATGTGTCTCTTAGAGACAAGTGTTGCATTGATGGATTTGTGGGTGGCCCCACCATCGATCAATGTTTTAACTCTTTGTCCCTGCAAAAGGCCTCTGATCCTGAATGTATAATACCCAAGGACTCCTGAAAGTGTGGCAATGGTTACCCTTTTGAAACCCTCTTGGAAATGCATCTTCTCCTTAATATCAAGGTGTGGTGGCTCATCACTGCTCTGTCCATTTCCTTTTACGTGGGTTGTCTTATCCTCACCATCATCCTCCTCATCGAAAAGCACCTCAATATAATGGAACTTACCTTTTCCCATGCATCGATGCCCGTGTTCCCAAGGCTCTTTGTAGCAATATAAAATTTTCTTCCTCCTCGGATCTCTCTGAGTCTCCTCATCCATCCTAAAGGCTTTCACCCACCCTCTCAAGGGTTCAGCTAAACCTTTGGTGAATATCATCACCAACCTCTACTCAGATATGTATGCCACCATGACTGCCATCCTCTGGAAATTTGTGATGTATGCCTTTGGTGTGCCTGTTTTTCTCAATTGTTCCAACTCCCTAAAGTGGATCTTGCTATCTTTCTTGTCGAACATGTCTATCAACCTATGGGTGAAATCCTCATAAGAGGTTATTTTGGCATTCCCCAATGCCACTAGCCCATGGTACCACCACTCATGAGCTTCTCCATCCAAGTGTAGAGTGGAAAATTTAATTTCCTCTCCCTCTATCATCGAGTTAAGTTGGAAATATGTGTCCAACTTATGTACCCATGATTTGGTTGTGCTCCTGCAAGATCCGTCAAAATATGGGATAGACAACTTCCCCACCTTGCACATGAGGTCAAAGTTATGTTGGTTCTGCATTGTTCCAGGCTTGTTTATGATCTTGATGTTGTAATAGTCTTGATAAGACATAGTTTCCTTAATATCTTCTGATAGTGCATGATACTCCTTGAAATAAATGGTAATGTCATCATCCTAACCTTGTTACCCCTGTGCTCCTATAGGATACTCCTCAAGGAATGGTGGCAATAATGGCCTAGGAACCCTCCTGCAACCTGCATGTGAGGCGCTCTATACTAGAATATGGGTATTCCTACCCTTTTCATGATCTCTACCTCCATGGAATCCACTCAGTACGGCATGCCCTACATTGGGTTGGTTCCCTCATTGCCCCACCAGCTACATGAACACCTCAAGGGTCTGATGCTAGTTCCTAATCATCTCTACCTATATCTCAGATGCTTTTTCCTGTCTCTAGTTTGCCTCATCCTGACTCCTATTCAAATTACTCAGTAAGCTAATCACATCCTCCTTTGTATGATCTAGGTTGTCTCCAATGTTTCCTTCTTGTCCCGGATCTCGTTGGTTCACTTCCATTTATTCTTCCTCTGGTGATTCTGGGAAGAGTTGTCCTCTACGCCCTCATATTTTAGTCATAAATGCAATCATAGGCTGGAAATATCACCAACTATGATACCACTCTAATATCCCCAACTATGCTAGGATAGGATATTAATAAATTTGTTGTTCAATTTATGTGTTTTGGTTGTGTGTTTTTGTCAAATACTTTGCATACAATGTTTTGTGCTAATTGACAACTTTTTACCAATAGTTTGCAAGTATCATCATAATTGACATTTTTTTCAAACATATAGAAATCAATCTAAATACCCATGAAATAGAAGAGACAATATAGGAATTTTTATTATGGATGTAAAAACCCAACGACAATACAATCTCTATTGGTTGTTATAACAACTGCAATATATTAATGAAACACACAAAACATACCAAAAACCTGTAATCCATGCCAATGTATCCTCTAGTAGCTGAAGTGCCACTCTCTAGTGGTTGTCCAAGTCTCAAAACCCACACAGAGGCTACAACCCTGCTCCAATCCACACAACTCAACAAATGAAGCTCTCAATCCTCCTCCTAGAACTTCTGGCACAACAAATGGGCTCACAACCCTGTCCCTTATCCTTGTGGCTCAACAGATAGGGACTCACGACCCTCTCAAACCCTCATGGCCTCCACCAGTTGACTTATGACCCTCTCCTAACCCTTGCAGTCTCCTCAAGTGGTCTCATGGACCTCCAAAATCCTCTTATCTTACTCTAGAAATCTTCTTGGGCCACCAAAGACAATCCATGACCTCTTCTGGTCCTCACAACCTACACAAGAACCCTCATGATATGCTTTAAGGCCTCATTGCCTCCTTAAATCCACCACGACGCTGGACAAGTAGACAACTAGGCCCCTTAAGCTATCTCCAATGTCACTTGTTGCTCCTCCAAGCTGAAGATAAACCCCAAGATGAAACTCCAATGGAAACCCTAGATGAATCTGCCTCTTGTTTAGCTAGGGTGGATGTTGCACCACCGAAACCAAACCAATAGTGGAAGGGTTTTTCCAAAACCCCAACGAAAACCTTGGCTCCAAGAGCACTCCAAATAAGAGATCGAATCACAATCCAAAGTGAAGTGTTATCCCTCCTTTTATTCTTCTTCCAAGCCTTCTACATCTTTCCCCTTTTTGACCAAATCAAACTTGACTCTTATTCCCCTTTTAATTTTTACTTAAACATTAAAATTCACTTTTAATGTTTAAGTAATTAATAATTTACCTTTTTACTTAACGTCACTTTAGAACATAACATCTCCTAGCTAAGTGACATTAAATAAACCCCCATTGACTCCCTTGTTTTACTGACTATAGCCTACGAAAGTAGTATTTTATACTAAGTCATCCTACGTCTCGATCAAGTTGAAGAGGACATCACAAAATCCATCACCATAACCAAAAAGTATGCACTTCCTTGACCGAATCTGACCAAGATAGCTAAGTGAACCTTCACCTCTCACCTGTATGTTAATTTCAGTGCTTCATTACATGTAATACATGGTATCTAAAAAAACACTAGCTACCAAAACATAGGTGCCTAAAAAATTATGACTCTTGACCTAACATTCCCCCCATGACCAAAAGTGGCCAAAATTCCCTCAAACACAAGGTATCTGGGAATACTGCATGCTCCCACCTATCACCTAGGTTGTCTAGATTTTATCAATGACATTTCAAAACTAGGGTACACATGCCTAACCAGGTATTACAATCGTATGCCCATTTACATGTAATAACTCCACCTCGAACATTGCATTCAAGACTTTCACCATCACTTTGAATCAGAGTAATCCCATAAACACTCTGCTTCCATGCTTGACCTTCCATCATTACCACCATATCTAAATCTAACTCCTCTAACAACTCATCATAACAATCCATGATCATCGCGTTGAGGCATTCTATCAAACACTTCTCGTGCATCCTCCAAATGGCAGAACTTGGCATACATAAGCAATATACCCAAGAGGAAACCTTGCTCTAACCGTTTTCATGGATTTCAACTCCGTCGCCCCACCGACCTTTCTTCTCAATGTCCAGTATCTTTTCGAACTCATAGGGTTTTTCCTTCTCACAGACAGAGTGCCAAACCCTTGATTCCCTTGCAATAGACTCTCATTATCTGCATGCAAATGACAATCTTCCCTCAACTCTCACATACCTTCACTTGAGCTCAGGTTTGATACCACTTTTTGGACTTCAGGCCTGCAAATAGAATTCATGAATAGAGATGAAAAATAGAGAAATATAAAACATTACACATAGTAGAGACAAATATAAATGGGGGGAAATGATATATTTATTGCTCAACCAACCATGGAGAAATGGTTTACAATTATGAATAAGCTCCTCATAGGGTTCTACATTTAACCAAGAGAGATCTCAAGTGTTTCTAGGCATCTGGAAATCCAAACGCTTGAGAAACCTCCAAACGAATGTAATGACAAGGGTATGTGTTGTCACAACCCAACAAATACATCATACAATATGACCATTAAACAACATTACAACATGTTCTAAGTGTTGACTATGAGAGTGAATACACATTGACAAAAGGATGACATTACATTGGCATCCCCTCTTAAATATCCCCAAAAGGGACTAAAGAACCCGTGTTTGAAGTTTCACACAATTTGGACTCTTGACATGGTTGAAATTGCCTCTTGAAGTCGTAATGTGAAAAACCATTTTTTAGGTAAGCCTTAGCTCAGATTGAGAAACTAAATCCATGCCTAGATTCTACAAGAAATTAGGGAAGTGGGGCATTGAGGGAAAAGTTTTATTTTTTCCAAATTCAATTGTTTTAGCCTTCAAATTTCAATCCAAAATTTCATATTATCTTTAGAAATATTTTTTCTAGAAA
>JASDQU011178399.1:0-26419 GCA_032191745.1 Picea mariana
TCGTATATCATTTCTGTGTATTGTGAAGATTATGCTGGATATTTCACTGTTATACTGTTATTTCTAGCATTTCGTTTCTGTTCTGCATATTTTATATATCTGGTATCTTGCACGCGATCATCCAATTCGGAGATCTGGACACCGGGACTCACATCATTGAGTGTTTTTTTTCGAATTTGCATTTGGCGAAGTTTGAGACTTAATCGGAACCATCCATCCATTTGGGGTGTGTGGCGGAATTCATGAGAAGTCGGGGTTCAACGTTTCGTGAATCCTGAAGACAGGAAACACTTTCATTTTGAAATTGCAAAGTCCGAAATCTCGATAAGGAGGAAAGCTCCATTATGGGGCCCAGCTGACGTCATCTCGTCATATCGGGAGATCGGGAATCAAAATTTTGAGAGTCCCATGGGAAATAACCCAAAGGAATTTTTTTTCTTGAATCTGCAAAGTGATGAGGACCATCCATCTTTGAAGACGCGTGGCAACAATATCGTCTATCGGGGAAAGTCCCGAAAAAGAAGCCATATTGGGAAATCAGAATTCGAGACATTGGGGGAATCAAGGACAAATGCATTTCAGCATTTGAAATCGTAAAGTCCCAAGGGAGATCCGGAGCCGTTGGTTTAGTAGATGATCACGACCATTAATGGGATCCTAGTTGACGTCATATTGGGATTCGTAGAATCGGGGATCCGGAGCACAAGGGGTCACATACATTTTGACATGAGAAACCCTGAAATCCCGAAAGGTGATAGGACTGCAGTCATATAAAGGAAGGTCATATGGACCCAAAAGTCTAGCCCAGGGTACTAGTGTAAGTTGAAGCACCTTGGGATATCGAAGATCGGGAAATTGGGAACCAAAAGGTTGCGACATCGGGGATTGTGAAAACCTGAAACCTGAATTTTTACTTTTTTGTGGTGAATGGAAAAGCGATCGAGCCTAAGGGATGTAAGGAGTAGCAAAGCCCTGTGGGTTGATTTTAATAGAGATTCCAAGGAGGGATCAGAGAGCCACTCCGACTCGAAGGTGGAATTTGAATGATCCTTAAGACCGGGAGGTCAGCGTAGGGGCCTTTTTCGAGGCAAAGGGTGTGTCTGGGTCACTCACTTCGTGCCAAATTCCTCCACAACTTGAGTGGTCTGTCAGATCATCATCGTGAATCTTCAGCTTATCTGGTCATTTTCCACTCATTTAGCATCACTGTATGTTATAGTCAGATTTCTCAGCCTCTCTGGCAGTTTGAGACTCTTCGTCTTCTCTGTGACAGTCGATCTCACCTTCTCTGTTCTAGTTACAGGCCTCAATGCTCATCTAGCTGTCAATCGCCTCCACAAACATCTTCATTCCTCTTGAAGATGCCCAGAGACTGTTCACCTCCTCTATCAATCATCCCAAAGTGTCTTCGAGTCCTCTGGCAGAAACCATCAGTGGTTTTTGGCTGTTACATTGTGTCGTGCTACAGTAGCCCTCTGATCTTGTTCAAATTCACCTGCACCATTGGATTGATTCTATGGGATCTTGCATTCATTTCATCATTTCGACATTCGGCAATTCGGCATTCATGTGACCATGTGTCTCAACATTCCCAGTCGCGATCCCCGAAAAGGAGCTTGGTTGCTCTAGCTCTTTCCTCCATCTCTCGCTGATGTGACCAAGGGCTGTGACCATAGCCTTATGCATAAGGTGATTTCGCGATTTTGCATTTCATGAATCTGGAGATGAGGCATCTCGACTCTCCAAGTTGCGATCCCCGAAACCCCGAAATGGTGTGGGATCAATGGTCCCGATCAACACTTGATCTGACGACTCAGATCATTTCACGATTTCGACATTTTTGATGTTCAGTGTTCTTGTCAATTAAAAGTCTTGATCCACAAAACTCCAAAATGGGGTCGGATCAACGGTCTAGATCACATCTTGATCTGATGGTTGCGATTAAGCCATGATTTTGCATATCGTGATTTCGAGATTTCTGTGGTTATTATTCTTTGACATATCCAACTCTCGATCCGCGAAACTCCGAAATGGACTGGGATTAATGGTCCAGATCAAACCTTGATCTGACGGCTCAGATTAAGTCGCCATTTCGCATATCGCGATTTCAGGATTCCTGTGGCTATTATTCTTTGACATCTCCAGCTCTCGATCCGTGAAACACCGAAATGGACTGGGATCAACGGTCCAAATCAAACCTTTATCTGAAGGTTTAGATTAAGTCACAATTTCGCATATCGCGATTTTGGGATTCTTGTGATTAATATTCTTTGACATCTCCAACTCTCGATCCACGAAACTCCCAAATGGAGTGTTTGACATGCTCTGATCTTCTGCCACACATCCCTCTTGGATCAACGGTCAAGATTGTATCAAGACTTCGCAACTCCATGAGCCTTCATTGAGCTTGATCAATGGTCCATATTTGGCCTCGATCTAACGGTTGAGATTATTTCGTGATTTTTCATATCGCGATTTTGAGAGGTGAAAGGCTGGAGCATTTCATACCTTTGACTTTCCAGTCAGCAAAATGATGATCTGTCTCCATGTGTCCTTCCTGAAGATGGACGGTCCTCCTGCTTTCGGGATTTTGTAAGCCCGCTTCTCCTAGCACTTTAAAGAACGTGCAGGCTCTTTTAGATCCAACGGTGGTCGGACCCTGTGCTTAGATCTAACATCCGAGATCTATCCTCCATATCTGCGTGCTCCTCTTGTCTACATTGAGATCTGACAACCATCAGGAATTCTGAATTGTTGATCCAATGATCACTGTTGCTGCTCTTCCCCAATTATCACTGCATTGCTGATCATCGTTTCTATACTTAAGCCATCATCATTGTTGTACTTTCCATCAATGACAAGCATACGCTGCCTGTAAAACATGCCAATAGTACACACCAATCATCAACCACTGCAATACTTACAATCACAAACAAAGTTACAAGAAGCTAGGCACTTTAGATGGATGGGTTTTCTACAATAGTTCCACTTGGTCATCAGGTATAAGAAGGGAATTTATAACAATGTTGTTGATATGCTTTCAAGGCCTATTATTAGTGCTTCAGTTATTCTTAAGCATAGTCCTATCATGCATGAAAGTTATGTTGAGTAATATTCTTTGGATACTAATTTTAAAGAAGTATATGAAACTTTGTGTCATTCTAACCATGTTGAGGAATTGGATTACCATGTGCATGATAATCTTTTGTATCATCTTGGCAAGCTATGTATTCCACAGGGGGAAAGAATCAACATTATAAGAGAAGCCCATTCTTCTCTTATTGTTGGTCATCTTGGTGTAGGCAAGACAGTGGCTAATTTGCAAAGATACTGCTACTGGCCTAAAATGAATGAAAGTGTTTCAAGATATGTTCGAGGATGTTCGTTATGTGCCACAAGTAAACCTAGCAATCGAAAGTTGGGTTTGTATACTCTACTTCTGGTTCCTTCTCATCCTTGGGAAAGTATTTCTATGGACTTTGTAGGAGGTCTACCTATGTCTAGATGAAATCATGATTATCTTTATGTTGTGGTTGATCGATTTAGCAAAATGTGTATTTTGATGCCTTGTACGAAGCAAGTTACAGCTGAACAAACGGCACAAATGTTCTTTCAAAATGTTTGGGTGCATTTTGGATTTCCTAAATCCATTATTTCTGATCGGGATTCTCGATTTGTTGGATGTTTTTGGTCAAGTTTATGGGCACTCATGGACACCAAACTGAAAAAGAGCACATCTTTTCATCCGCAAAATGATGGTCAGACAGAAATGGTAAATCGAACAGTGGTGCATCTTCTTCGTGCTTATTGCAGCAAGCATCCTAAACTTTGGGATGAGCATTTACACTACATTGAGCATGCTTACAATCAAGCTAAGCATGCTTCAACTCAAACGTCGCCATTTGAAACATGTTTTGGCTATTTACCCAAATCTCTTTTAGATTTTATCTTTGGGAAAGATATTTCTATTGAAGGTCAATATGACATTGATTGGGCAGAAAAGTTCATTGAACAAATTCAGTCGATACATCAAATAGTGCAAGAGCAGTTGGAAAGGAGTCAAGCCAAGTACAAGACGAGACATGACAAGCATCATGTTGATCACAGTTTCCAAGTTGGAGATGAAGTTTGGCTTTACAAAAATAAGGAGAGGCTTAAAGGAGAAGGTAAAAAATTGAAACCATTTCGATATGGTCCATTCAAGATTATCGACAAGATTGGTAACAATGCCTTTCATTTAGATTTGCCTCATTATATGCACATGTATGCAGTCGTTAATGTTGAGAATTTGAAATTGTATGAGCCTCATTTTATTGATGATCAAGGAGAGCATGTTCAAATTCCTTCTATAGATGATTTTTCCCCAGAATATCTTACAGAACTGCATGAAGACACCATCCTTGACAGGAGAATGCGAACTTCAAAACAAGAAAACGTGGAGTATCTTCAAGTTGGTCTTAAAGGTACAAATCCAAGAAAATCCAAGTGGATTGAGTTTGGAAAGGTGAGGGAGCTATAACCTCATCTTCAGATAGACTGAAAATAGTCTTTTGGAGGTCCAAAAGCTTTCCAATGGGGAGGTGTGATCCAGGGGATGAAATTTTGCTCAAAAATTCAAAGTTCTCGGAATTGCTTCAAATCAAATAGGAGCATAGGCCTCATCGTTACGAACCCAACACAATTTGTTTGGGTTCAAACAGACATCGGGAGCGAGATATATCGCGTTCTGTTCCAAATGACAAACAAGCAAAAAAAGGGATGCTAACTATACAGTCTGTACAGTCCGTACGGACGCTGACATGGCAGGCCATATGACACGTGGCAGTAATCTATTTGGATAGTTGGTAGGTGACATGGCTTATTTGCAGTGAATGGAATGGTGACATGTGGCCCAATCAATGGCCACCATGTGTCCCCTATATATTGGTTTAAAATTTATTTGGAGTCCACCGGATTCGACCCCATGACCTCCACCCGCGTGCAAAGCTTTGGCAAAGAACACCAACCAACCAATGTGCCACCATAGTGTTTCTTAACACTATATGGTGTGGATTCTATTTTAATTCAAATTTTGTAAGTTTGGGCGGGGGGTCGGGCTGGGGCCTAGCCCCAGCCCATGGTTATGTAATATTGTAATATCACCATGGTTTAAACCTTTGCACGCACATTCAAACTAAACCACAGTTGTATGTGTTGTAATATGACCACGGGCACGAATATGTGTTTTAACATAGCCCTTTTAATATAGCCCGGTCACATGTGTTGTGCATAGATCCACCGGTGCACCGACTGTTGTCCTGTGGTTTGGACTAGACTCTTTTTTATATGTGCGCGAGGTCATATGGCGGTTATGTGCCCGAGGGCCTTGGAAGGTTAAGGGCTAGCGTGTAACCATTTGACAGTTTGTACCGATTGTGCGGTTGCACCCGGTGTTGATTTTTAATGCTTAAATATGCGTGTGGGATAGGTTGAGCCAATAAGGGTGCGTTTTGTAGATGCAGAGACAACAAGTTTGATGGGGGACTTCCAGGAAGCCTATATTCTTCAATTTTTGGTGAAACGAGGTGCCAAAAAAGCCCAGCTAGGGGTTTTTGGATGTTCTGAAGCCATTGGAGCAGTCTATTTGGCATTTTGAGCATTGTAAAGCACATTTTTGAGAACTTTGAGAAAAAAATACAAATGATCCATTGGAAGTTGGACCAGGAGATGTATCCCAAGAGAGGGGTGAACTCTTTTATCATTTGCCGTGTCACGTGTTTTCTGTTCACTGTTATTGATACTATTTATATGCATCTTGAATGAGTAAATCCTATTAAATTTGTGTTGCAAAGTTGATCCATTTTCATTTTAACACATAAATTTTACTTGAAAATATTTTCAAGAATGCAAGTCTTCTTCATTTTTAGATCAGTCGTATCCTTGAAACACCTCTTATGATAGGAGGTTGGAGTCTTCCTTCCTATGAATCCACTATGCGAGAAGTAAGTTCCCAATTAAGCAATCATTCTACTTATCACACTCTATCCACTTATCCTTCTTCCACTATGTCAGTTCCTACAAACACTTTTCCCATGGTGGACCTCTGTTTGTCCTCTCGTGTTTCATTTGGGGGGAGTTATTTTTATAGTATGGGCAACCCCCCTCATGAAGTTCCTTTTCTTGGGAGAAACATATATCCTTACACGAGTAACCATTGTCATGTCACTTTCTCTTCGCAAGCGACTTCCTCAGTGTCAATGCCCTTACAACCCTTTATGAATCAGTACGGAGGAGGGTACTATCGTATTGGACAGGGACAGGGTGTAAAAAAGGATCCTTCCTAACCTACAATTTCTCAAAATAAATATTTCCATGCACCTTGGACTCAAATTACACAATTCACTACTGCCACAAGTCCAGTCATTGCGTGTCATACTGGCATTATATCACCAACCGTTGCTAGTCATGTTGGAGATTGGTCGATAACATCTGTGAGTCATGTTGAAGACCTGCAACCAGCCATTGGAAGTCATGCTGGGGGCACAAGTCTAGTCACTGCATGTCATACTGGCTTTATATCACTAACCTCTGCTATTCATGTTGGAGATTGGTCGACAACCTCTGCGAGTCATGTTGAAGACCTGCAACTAGTCGCTACAAGTCATGATGGGGGCACATGTATGGTCACTGCTAGTCACACTGCACATCCATCACCAACCTCTACTAATCATGTTGGGGATTCATCACCAACTTCTTCTAGTCATGTTGGGGATCCATCACCAACCTTTGCTAGTCATGTTGGGGATTCATCACCAACCTCTGCTACTCATGTTGGGGATTCATCACCAACCTCTGCTAGTCATGTTGGAGATTTTCTACTGGCCTCTACAAGTCATTATCGGAGCATGTCACTAGCCACTACAACTCATACTAGGGGCATTCATATGATTGAGAAGCCTAGACGTCTTAGATGTAAGCCTAGATTCCTTTGTAGGACTTGTGAAGGAAGTCACCTTACTCGTTTGTGTCCTATTACTACTGGGATACCAGAAGCGTGGGGCTCACCTAAGGGCCCTTCGGGTTCTGAGGCATCTATGGTTTCACAATACTCCATTCCTTCTTTTGTTGATACAACAATCATGCTAATGCAATCCTCAGATGACACCTCTTTTCCTTTAGCGGTTGATGGGTCCTTTGACCTTGTTATCTCACATCCCGTTCAACCTGTGGTTGTGTCGATGAAATCTTTGATCGACACCTTTCCTATGTTCGGGGGTGATTCATCTCTTGAACTTGTTGTCTCGCATCTTGTTCAACTAACAGTCGTGTCGATGCAATCTTCGACCGAAAATACTCTTGTTTTTTGGGGTGATAAACCTCTTGACCTTGTTGTATCGCATCCTATTCAACCAATGGTTGAGGAAGTCGTCATATCGATGAAATATTTGATCGACCCCACTCTTCTCTTGGAGAGTGATAAGTCTAAGGAAGCGATCGCGTCAATGCAATTTTTGGTTGATCCCACTCTTCTGGTTCTAGTTCTATACCTTCTATGCCATGTCCTTAGTAGTTCTATTAATTCAACTTCTGAACAAGAGAGAGTTTTAATCTTCCTTAGTTCTCTCCCTCTAAGTCTTGATGAGGTTCCCTTTGACTAGGATGGTCTTGTGGGGTATCCAATGCCTTTGCATATGTCTTTTCCAAGAAGAGACATTATCCTATATATCACGGAGATGATAACCTCTATTAGAACTTTGTCCTCCTCAACTTGGAGAGCTTTGGGTCTTCCCAACCGTGTGTCGGTTCTTCATAATATACTAAGATTTCACAAGAAGTCTGCACCGGAGCCTTGGCCTCCCCCAAGGCTTACCACCTAGAATCTTTCTAACGAGTCTTAGTTAAGCTCTCTTCCGACTCGTCCAAAAAATGAAAATATCGCTGAGTGATTTCTCCCTTTCACACTCGTTAAAATTAGATTTGAAAGATCATGAGTCTTAGTTAAGCTCTTTTCCGACACACTATCAAAAAGGGAAAAGATCACCAAGTGAACTTGTCTTTTTCGCACTCATAAATTGGATTTGAAACGACGTCTATTTGGCACAAGTTTACCCCTTTTTTCACACCAAGTAGACTAAAATATATAAAAAAAGGACATTTTTTGGCGTTAAATTGTGATTGCATCTCATGCCCTTTCTTGCAATATTGAGCCTTTAGCCGGTTCTCGCTTTGCGTTATAAACCATGGCCCAAGAAGTTTGCATCCTCAACCAAGCAGAACCCTTTTTATATCCTTCACAGTTTGACAACCTATACACTAGAAGGAACATTACCCCGAGTGTCCATCTCCCGCATGCATTTCCTTGCATTGAGCATAGGTACATTCCACTACTAGAACTAGTTTTGCTTACTTGCGACACTCGTTCCCTCCTATGTATCATAGCATTCACTTGTTATGAAAAAAAAAAAACAGTGGGAAGGAAGGGAGTACTATATTGTAATTGGTAGCAGTTGTGTCGCCTTTGAACATAGCACAAAGCTATTGAGTCCTTGCATCATCATAGTTTTGGGTTTAACATGGCCTTAGGAAGTTGATCTCATTATATAATTTTCTCTACCGACTGGTTAATCTTCCAGCCACTATAGAGAACATTATGGATGCCTCCTGCCTCTAGTTGTCACATCATTAAGTCTATGATTCCAGAGTCCACCATATGTCTCATGCTCTTGTTCAAAGGAATTCTATCAACCTGTGTTGACCACTCCTCAGAAATCTTGACTTTGCATGTCGACCATACCCTCAGTTTGTCTTAGAATCACATGATACTTTGGTCTTATGATGCACCATGGCCCTACTTTCATCATTAGTAGGTCACCTTGAACCCAACAATCGACATTTCATCATGGGTCATTGACTGGGTGGTTTCCCTTGTGTTCGACGAGAAGACATCTATTCAAACTTTGGGATTTGTGCAGTGTCTTGGATGCCATTAGCCTTATTTGTGGTTTCCTTGCCTTTGTCAGCAATTTTCATCGTTGGCTGCTATTCAGAGGGTCTTTTTCATGTACCACTTGCATTTGGCACACGTGAAAGACGCACAGGGTCATTGGTTCATGAACATGTTCTTCGTCCAATCTCCACCAAATCATGAAGATCCTGTTGTGTTCCTCATGCTGACTGATGAGAGATGCCTTAATGCTCTCCTTTCAGCGGGTCTCTTTCCATTGACTTCACCTCATGTATTCTGGATACAAGACCTAGATTTTTATGAGTATCTTGAGGCTTGTTGTCATTAGTGGCAGGCTCTCTCGCCATTGATAGATGGGAATACATCAATGTCTCCTGATCAATGGATCTCTCAAGTGTTTGATACCAGCTCCTTTAATCACATTTGTAGAGATGTCCTCTATGCCTTGATACCTACTTTCATCATTGGTAGGTTGTCTCGCATTTGTTAATGATATACCTCAATGACCGGTAATCAAACGATGTCTCATCGTGTTCAACCTCAAATAATTTATTCACATGATGTAGACTTGCACCATTGGCGGATTGTATTGAAGACTTGAAGACATCACTTTGTGGATGCAACTTTCTTGAGTTGTTGCTTCCATTTCATTGGACTAGTACCTATTTGAATTTAGCAATCATGGGAAATTAGATTGTACTCCATGGTATACAGATATCTTCAGATTGATTTTGAGATGGATTTCGTTGGGCCTTGTTCGTGACTATGAAAACTATTGGCATGTAACCGCATTTATACTTTCCTACTCATGGACATGAACACTTGTTGGTATATTTTCCACATGGATCTACATTATATTCTTCGTAGACATGTATGAAAAGTTAGTACATAATGTAATGAGCAATTGAGTTCATCCAGTTGGTTCTCTACCACTCCACTTCTGGGTTATTTATAATGTATTTCGGCCATCTCAGATACTCCTCTGATCTCACACATTAGGGGGCATATGTTATAGCAAGATTTGCCTCACCATTGTTATCTTGCACATAGGGCCTTTTTCCATTTCCCTATGTAGACTTATCAACCCCTTTTTGATAAATCCAGAGCCAAAAATATATATTTTTCCACATATACTCTCCCTAACTACTTTGCAAGATGCATATATGCTTGTTGATCCACTACAACTCACGTATATCGAGATTTGTGCCAGAAAATACAAAATGAGGTCAGGTTTCCATGTCACAACAAAACATCTCTAATATTTGGCCTTCCATATACTGGAAACATTTCGAATTGGCCCTTCAATTGCATTATGGAGGCTATAAGAGCACAAGTTCGAGCTATGGAAAAGAAGGAGAAAGAATTCAACTTTGAGAGCAAATTTACTCTAGAGAAATTACTTCATATTGAGTTTTCATCCCTTTGTCCCTCAAGTCTGAACATAGTGTTCAGCCCCCAATCTCTTCCCTTATTGTCGAGAGGACCTCATTACCTCTTTTCTATGAGCTTTCCTTTGGTGGAGGATTGAAGTGGTGGAGACCCAGTTGGAAGGAACTTGGTTTCTTGGTTTGGAACCGTGCCGACATGAAAATCTGTAATGTTGATACTTCTATTGATCAATTATTAATAGAAATATTCCTTTCCCGTCTTATCGATATCTTGAAAATATATGATTATTATACATGGGCATGTTTGTAATGTTTATTAATGGATTGTGCTATTTGATGTGCTAACTCATTTTATATATTGTCACTATATACTTGCATCGCTTGTTTGTTCAGAACTTCTTGTAGGTGTAAATCTTTGGTTCAAAGTGCTCAACGGTGGAACGACATCAAATGATTGGATTGAGGTAGGCTTCTTCTTCATATTTCACATTAGTTTATATAGCACATGTTGGAATTGAGTTGATTTCTGCAGTCATACCTGTCTGTTGTGGTTTACCCTTGGCGATAGAGATTTTTTCCCTTGTAACACTTTGGCACTCTTAAGATGAAGAGTGGGGTTGATCGATGAAAAACATAGATCAGTTACTTGGTTTTCACTTTTTAGTTGAATAATCAGACTGATCGATGATAGAACTGGATCAACAAATTGGGTTAGTGGTTCAACTGAGGATGAAACTAGATTGACCACCTAATCAACCAGACTGACTGGGAATGGAACCATATTGACCAGTGCATCAACTAATGACAGTTTGGGAGAGATATTATCATGATAACTAGTTGGAAGTTGAATATTTTCCGAAAGATAAGAAGCCACGTCCATACAAGGGAAAATTTGAGAATAATGATCACCTTCGCATAACATATAAGGAAATTTCACAGTTTTATTCTTCTTACCAACATTAACATCACTAGTTGACTGGGTGTCACTAGAATGTTTAGTAGAGGTTGATGACATGGAATACCACATTTCTAAGAACTTGGGGAGACTAGGGTAATCCCTCATAAAATGGTCACCCTTACAAATACTGCAAGGGAATTTGGGTTTCATATTCTTCATTGTAGACTTTTCAACTTTATCAACACTCCCAATACAATTAACAGTAGTTGGTTGCTCGGATCCAACATGAATTGATGTGGTTGGAGGCTTGTTACCTTTCTGGTTCTTCTTCTTCTTCTCTTTCTGTTTCTTCTTCTTCTTATCAACCTGACTACTCTCTTTAGATATTTCACTAGGCATAGAAGGAGAAAGGGAAGGATACTTGACAGGCAAAGAAGGATAAAGGTCGACATGAGGTTGATGTGTGAGTGGTGTTCTTACATATAAAGCATTAGGTGCATATGAAGCACCGGGAAGATTCGAGATCACCAGAGTGGGGAACAACCAAACCGGTAATCCGATGGTGAGTCCTGGAAGACTCAGTTCGGAAATGCATGGAGGACCAACGTTTCCAAAAGAAGGAAAAATGAAAGGTTCCTTTGGAAAAAAGGTTCCTTCATTGGTACTCCTAGGAATTGATGCCATTGACACTGACTGGACCTAAGGTATACTAAGGAAAAAAAATAACACACAATTCAAATCTAAGAAGAAAACAATCAAACAAACCTTCCCACAATGAAATCACTAGTTGGTGATGAAATCCAACATCGCGAGATCAATATAGGAAGTGATGGGGTAGAGTGGGTGGACCAATTACGTTGGTGACTTGCTTAATGGACTTACACCTTGGTGTAAGTTCCCACACGGTCTTACTCGTGCATGTACTCTACAAGGATCCTGAGTGATTTTGACCAACGTCTGACCCAGGTACAATGAAGACTCTCATTCATCGTCATCTTGTGTATCAACCCTACTGATATAGGCCACTAAGGTTATGAACTTGTAGTCATCCTTTGGGCAGGTATAGTCGATAGTCGAGAAGGAACACATGGGTAGGATAACAAGTCTTAAATTCTTCAATAGAACTAAAGGCAAGTGGATCAAAATACTACTAAGAACCCCGAACGGATTCTGGATTCATGAAGCTCCGAGAACAAATGAAACCAGTCATTTCTCAGGAATATAATCCAGTATACGATCTTTTCGCTACGTGGGTTAATATTTGGGGGGGGGGGATATTCCCTACTCTCCCACACACAACCTCATGTTTAACCCCGCTGTGAGAGGGAGATCCAGACTATGCTTATACCAACAATTGGATTTATCGCTCGCTAACACAAGATTCTATGTTTTTCTGATGGCTTTGGAAAGTTGTCCTCAGAACCTATTCCAAACCCCTACACATTAAGATAATGTAGGATCTCTACCAGATAAAATAAAATTGTGTGATCAATTTGATAAGCGCTTCATTTTAGGGTTGTTGTTTACTCAAGGGTGTGAAAGTGAAACTTATGATGGCTTAGAATCGACTCCAAAATAATGTAGAATACAAAATACACGAAGAAAAAATATTTGAAACAAAGAATGCACTCACATGCTAATGGGAAATGAAATAAACTAGTATGATAACTCAATAAATAAAGGACTCAAAAATCGACAAGAATTCAAGGAATAAAAGAAAGTTGAAAGAAGAATCCAAAAAATGATAGGGAGAAAGAGAAATCACTCAGATGTCTTGAAAAAACAAGCAGCAAGAAAGAGTGATCCAAGTTAGGTTGTGGTAACCATAAAGTATCAAATCATTCAAAGAAGAAAAATTTGAAAATTAACTTAAGACCAACAAACCTTTGTAGACCTTTTCAATCATTCAGATAGCCAGAAACTTCACAAGACTCAAACCAAACCAAGAAAAACAAGGCGAATCAATATTGTAATTTGGAAAAGGTTGCAAGCTAAAAAGCGACAACGAAAAGAGTGATAAGGATTGATATCCTCAACCTAAAAAAAGTCACAAGAAAAAGTACATACTTTGGGAAAAAGACCTCCAAAAAAGGGTTGAGAAAAACAGGGTAGATGCTCCTGGATCTTCTCAAAACAAGAGATCAACACTCCCTAAAACAAAGAGATAGAGCTCTACATCGCTCCTTAAGAGACTATTGAGGAGTGTTGATCAGATAACTAGTGCCCTCGTAGCCACTTTGGGGGAGCGCTAGTCCTATAGATTCCTGAAAATAATCATAAAAAATAAAAATAAAATCCATAGACACTGGCTTGGTAACTATGTATAGTTCTTGATGAATCATAGGGAATAAGGAAGGATCATAAACAATCAACCAAACAAGATCAAACTAGGCAAAGGTTCAGACGATCCAAAGAAAGGCAAGTCAATGTCCTTCCCTAGTGTAGTCGACAATTTTTGTTATAGAATAACTCCCCTGCGTATAGGTGAACATTCCCTTGGATTCTATACCCCTAATACCAAGACATAAAAACACAAATGGACACTAACATTCCCTTGAATTTAGTTTACTAATCAGAAAGATAGAGAGGGAGAAAAAGTGTGATGCACCTTGTTTCGAAGTTTGTCCTCGTCGCTTCCAATTCGAGTTTGATCTCCAAACTTCTTAGCACAAAATGACACTTGCAATGCAATGGAAAACAAAGAGAAACACATAACTCCTACTATACAAGATTAGATTAATCAAATCCATCTACGAAGATCGAAAGAACAATATACAAACACATGCAATAATAAACAAGATTGAAGGAAATAGGCCAAGTATATTAAAATGAGAGCCCAAAGAGAATACTTACAAACATGGATGATGATGCAAAACTCCTCCAAGATCTCCTCTTCCATACCCTTTCATGAATCCCAAGATCATAAATTTGATATATATGTTTGTCTCTTCTTCACCTTGGAATGGCCTCCTTTTATAGGCTTCAGAGGCTCAACCACCATGAGTAGATTTGGGGATTAGTTGAGGATATGACTCCTTTAGGTTATGATAGTATGCTAGGATAGTTCCATAGGATATCATTCGATCTAAACCAAACTCATCTCCAAGAGTTGACTTTGAGAAAGAGGCGAGATTCTCCAAATTTTCGTCTAGCCAAAATCAATGCTCCACCATAGTTAGAGACAAAGCATTGACACTAGATAAACACTCCCTAAATAAGGTAAATAGGGCGTTGATCTATGGGGTATCACTCCCCCAACATGGCCAGGGGGCGCTACCTTTCAAAAATTCCCAAAAAATGGTCGATTTTTCAAGTAAAAAGTGTGTTTCTGGCCTTGAAATGATGGGTTTCTTCCTCCAATATGACTTAGGCATCATGGAAATTTTTTTTTGATAGTTTCAGGGGGTTAAAACACATATAAACACATAGAAAAGTGAATGTGAAACTTATTAAGGTTCATACGACACTTGAAGACACTTGCAACACTTACCAAGGTGCATACGACACTTTTATGACACTTGTGACACTTAGGGTGATATACTTAAGTGTGAAATTTTGATGTGCAACAAAAGGAAAATTAAGACAAGACAAGGGAAGGAAAGGAAAGGTAAGAGAACGGGAGGCAAGGAAAAGGCATGACAAGGATAGGAAAGAAAGGAAAGAAAAGGCAAGGCAACGAAAGGCTAGGCATTTATCCCATACTTTGTTGTGGACACCCCATCCACTTGGCATATTGCACATTCAAAAATGGAGTTGGCTACCTTGGAATACACACATGTTGAGTGGTTGCATGCATGCACATTCTTGGAGGGAACATTCCATTTGGAAACTTGGCATTTGAATTGGCTTGATACCTATTTTTCGGGGCGTGTCTTGTTCATGAGCATTATTTAGTGCATACTAGTACTATTTTTGGATGAGGTCGAATTTATTTGGAGAGGCTAATGTCCACATGTTGTAGCATGGTCAACCATGGATTGAGGACAGATCTAACTAACTCATTATTATAATATTTGTTTCTCTTGTCATGGAGTTAGTTAGTAAATAATAACATTTTATTGTATAAGAGAAAAGACTCACTCTATAAAGAATGTTTCTCTCTCTCCATTGTAAAGGGTGGAGAATTTGGGTATTTAGGAGATCTCCTCTTGGTCTACAATATAGAACATTTTGGAAAGATTAATTGTGAATTTGAGGTATATTTTCATTTGATGTGAGGCTTTACTGTGCACTCATATTTTATGTGTTGATTTTGTATTAAGAAATCCTTGTAACATATTGTGATTTCCATTATAATGAACCGTGCTTCATTTTTGATACAATAATATGCGGTTCCAAATATCATATTTCTATTTTGATTATGTTAGACTACCTGATTATTATTATTGGTTCTTAGAATCTTAATTAGGATGGTTCTTTAGTCTTTTGTCAAATTTAGGTAATGAGAACCATTAATTGCATATGGATTTAGTACTTAACAATATTTTCCACCATAAGAAATTCGTTAATGAGGAAGACAAGTATTTATAATAACTTTAGAAAAAATGAAATATTCTTACTTACATAGAATTCATTAACACTTTAAAAACTAATTAATCAAATTAAATAAATTCATACAGTCATCAACACAAAATGCAAAAATAATGAGATTCATAAAAAATGTGCCATGCCATGAAATACACACACACACACACACACACATATTCGATATCGTCTAAATTGTACCATTTTTTACAAAATGACACCTCTTGTTGAATATACAAAACGACATCTAGTGCCCTAACATAAAAAAACAAAAAAAACATACGGTGGCTTAGATACAAAATGGCATTCATTGGTCACACATTAACCACCACCACCCTTTCCACCCTTATGAGCATCATAAAAATCGATATTTATTCTCTTTCTCGAAGAAGCACCTCTATTGGTTTTAGGCCTGGGTGTGGTTCATCGCTCTCGAGACTGCACTAAGAAAAAACAATGTTATAAGTTTTTTCAACAATGAAATAAAACAATTACAAAATGATACTTTGTAATTCAACATAAGACAACTCACCGCATATGGTACTAACAATCATGATTTTGTTACCCTCCTATGTGACCCTAATCTCTCAGTGATATCACCCTACATTAGTTACAAGGATAAAATCATGAAATTTAAAAAATATGCATAAAATCAATTCCATTCATGGTACATAAAAATTTATCATCAATACATTATTTCACTGTGAATATCTTGGGCCTCAATGGAGAGTTTCTAATAGGTGGAGCGCTTGGTTGTTCAACATGATCCAAGTAATCCTCTACTGTGGCAACCTCAGTGGATGGCACATATGGAAACGATGGTGGGGTTGGGTGGCATATGGGTTCATCATGTTGGTTGTGGAGCTGATTATCTTCTTGATTCAGAGGTATTTGTTTTTCAGCCGTGTTTATACCCCATGAATACTTTACACCCTGGAAGAATGTACACCCCTCCAACCTTGTAAATGTATATTGTAATTTCATATTAAATCTAGACTATTCATTATAAGGTCACATATTTGATGGTAGAAGTTATGTTAGAGTTTTTTCCCCTAGAAAGCAACCCTCTTTTATGAGGGAAATGTATTGCAGCTATGTATCATTGCGAATATTGTATTCTAAGTGAGGAGACTATGAGAGAAAGAAGAGGAAGTTACAACAACCCTCATTTGTTGGATAATAATAAAGGAAGGAACTCACAATTTCTTTAGTGGATGTAGCCCACACTGGGTGAACCACATATATCTGTGTCTCTATTGTATTATGTATCGCCTGTGTTTTATTTCCGCATTTTACTTTATTTTATTGCTCCACGGTCCTGTTTTTCTAACAACTAGTATCAGAGTGAAAAGTAACTCACAGGAAAAGAGGGTTCCTGGCTCAAGTGGGAGCAATGGCGAAACATGGAAATTTTAGGGTAGAGAAATTTAACGGCCAAAAATACCAATTATGGATGATGCATATGGAATATTTTTATATCATAACGATCTATTCCTACCATTGGGTGGAATAGAAAATAATTTGACGGCCATGAAGGATGAAGAATGGGATATTCTTGACATAAAGGCACTAGGAACGATATGGTTGAACCTTGCAACGTTGATGGATTTCAATATTTCGAAAGAAAAGACAATGAAGAACTTGATGGATGCATTGGATAAACTGTATAAAAAACCCTCTACATCCAATAAGGTATTTCTAATGAAGAGATTATTTAATATGAAGATGTCATAAGGTGGGTCTGTTGCAGATATTTTAAATTAATTTAATACGACTACTAATCAACTAAGTTCTATAAAGTGTAATTTGATGATGATGTCAGGGCTCTTATAATCTTATGCTCATTTCCATAAAGTTGGAACGGCTTGGTCATGGTTGTAAGTAACTCTTTCTCTGGTTCAAATAGTTTAAAATTTGATGATGTTGTTAGTGTTATCCTTAGCAAGGAAATGTGATAGAAAAGAACAGGTGAGACATCAGGTAATGCATTAAACATGGAGAATAGGGAAAGATAGAAGGATAGAGGAAGAGGCTCATGGAACCACGAGAATTATAGGAAGGGCAAATCCAAATTCATACTAGGAAAGATAGAGTGTTGGAATTGTGTGAAGAAAGGACATATAAAGAAACACTGCAGAGCTCCAAAGAAACAAAGAGATGGACAACAGGAGAAAAATCAGGAAGCAAATCTAACAGGTGATGTGTTACAATATGCTTTGATTATTTTTGTAGATAATATTTATGAGTCTTGGGTAGTAGATTCAAGGGCTTCATTTCATGCCACACCCCATAGGAAACACTTTCTAGATTATGTTCAAGGTGATTTTGGAAAGGTTCATTTGGGTGATGATGCACCATGAAAAATTGTTGGAATTGGAAAGGTAAAAATACAGCAAAGGAATGGAAACCAATGGTTGTTGAAAGAGATAATACATGTTCAAGATCAAAGGAAAAATGTAATTTCAATGGGGAATTTGGAAACTGAAGTTTGTATGTCCATATTTACAAATAAGATGTGGAAGGTCACCAAAGGATCATTGGTGATAGGAAAAGGAGAGAAGGTAGGTAATACTGACTCTTCTATCTCTTTATCTTCTGCAGTAGTGGATACAACACTGTGGCATCATAGTTTTGGACACATGAGTGAGAAGAGGATGCAGATACTTCACAAAATAAATTTGTTTCCAGATCTTAAAAAAAAATATTTGGATTTCTATGAGCATTGTGTTTATGGAAAACAGAATTGAGTCAGATTTCTCAGAGTCAGAAAAGAAAAGAAGAGTGAAAGGTTAGAGCTTGTGCATATATATTTATGGGGACCAAATCATGTATCATATATTGGTGGCTCTCATTACTATGATACTTTTATTGATGATGCAACTAGAAAAACTTGGGTTTATTGTATTCGACCAAAATCTAATGTTTTTGATACTTTTAAGAAATGGAAATATTTGGTTGAGAATGGGATAGGAAAAAGGTTCAAGTGTCTCAGATAAGACAATGGAGGTGAATATTACAGCAAGGAGTTTGACGATTACTATTCATACCATGGGATTCATAGAGAGAAGACAATTCCAAAAACACCAGAAGAAAATGGTGTGTCAAAAAGGATGAACATGACAATCATGGAGTGTGCAAGGAGTATGAGATTGCATGTTAGTTTTCCCTTACAGTTATGGACATAGATGTTGTAGATATTTATGTTTACTTAATAAACAAAGGACCTTCAAGCTCTTTGGACGGTATAATTCCATAGGAGTCATGGACAGGTAAAAAGGTAAATTATTCTTTTTTGAAGACTTTCGGTTGTGAAGCATTTGTCCATATTGATAAAGAAAATAGAACAAAGCTTGAGGAAAAATCCAAGAAGTGTACCTTTATTGGATATGGTGTTAATGATTTTGGTTATCGCATATGGGATTATGAAAATAAAAAAATCATTAGGAGTAGAGATGTCATATTCAATGAGAAGGTCATGTACAAAGATCGGTTGCAAGGAAAGAAATAGGAAAAAGAAAAACCAGAATATACAGTGCTTGATGAAATCAGTGAAAAATAAATTCCAAAGGTACCATACAATCAAAATGTACAACAACAGGAGCAACGAGTACCTCAAAATCTTGCAAGTATTGTTAGAAGATCTACCAGGTTAAGTAGACCCCATGAACGATACTCTACTTCATCGTATTATTTATTGTTGACCGATTCTGGTGAACCATAATGTTATGAAGAGGCAATGCAAGTAGACACTAAAAAGAAGTGGGAGCAAGGAATCAAAGAGGAAATGGATTCCCTGGTAAATAACCAGACTTGGTATTTGGTTCAGTTTCCTGCAAAAAAAAGAGCATTACAAAATAAATGGGTTTACAAGTTTAGGGAAGAAGATGGAAGCAAAAAATTGCACAAGGCTAGACTTGTTCTAAAGGGGTTTGCACCAAAGAAACATATAGATTTTGATGAATTATTTTCTCCTGTTATTAAAATGACTTCAATTGGGACTATTGTAAGTCTTGTGGCAGTAGAATATTTACATCTTGAACAGTTAGATTTAAGAACAACTTTTCTCCATGGGTATTTGGAAGAAGAAATTTATATGTAGCAACCTCGGGGATATGAGGTCAAAGGGAAGGAAAAATTGGTATGCAAGTTGAAGAAGAGCTTGTATGGCCTAAAGAAAGCTCCAAGGTAGTGTTATTTGAAGTTTGGCAGGTTTATGACAGAACAAGGTTATAGTAGATGTCATTATGATCACTATGTTTATTTTAAAATGCTAGAAAATGGAAGCTATATTATCTTGATATTGTATGTATATGACATGCTTTTGCAGGGTCTAATATGAAAGATATAAATGTGTTCAACAAGAAATTATCTAATTCATTTGCGATGAAGGATTTGGGTGCTAAAAAGAAAATACTTGGTATGAGAATAACAAGAGACGGGAAAAATCACAAACTGACATTGTCTCAGGGTGAGTACATAGATAAGGTGTTGGAGAGGTTTAGAATGCAGAATGAAAAACCAGTTAGTACACCTTTGGCCATCCATTTAAAATTAACTTAGGAAATGTTTCCCAAGACACAGGAGGAGATATAATACATGTCGAGGGTCCCTTATTCATCAATAGTTGGAAGCTTGATGTATGCAATGGTTTGCACAAGACCAAATATTGCACATGCAATGGGAGTTGTGAGTAGGTATATGAACAATCCAAGTAAATAACATTGGGAGGAAGTAAAGTGGATTCTTAGGAAGTACTATACCTAGAAAAAATGTTAGTTTTCAACATACATATTAATAATATTGAACTATTAGTACATAATAGTAAAATTCAACAACATAAATACAACAAATTTTAATTTAAACGAGATTTAACTCTACACATCATACATGTGATGCAGGTGACATGTCCATCCCAGGTGGAAATTGTTGGACATCGCTTGGTGCCACAACCTTAAGAAACACAAGAACAGTAAAAATTTGAGGATGCCATGAAATAAAGAAATCACTAAGGTGAATATATCAAATATAACACATACATGTGTATGGAGTAGACCAATTGAGAAAGATGCCTATAATACTACATTAGTGGTTGAGACATACATTGATGAATCCATGGGCGTAGAGGGTCTTTTATAAGGGCATAGAAACTACAAAACAACATCCAATAAAATATCGATAGAAATACATAGAATACTATATAAATATATAATGATGAATAACATAGAGATGGTTAAGATACTAACCTCCTCCATGAAGCTCTATTTTCCACCGGTCTCAATAGGCCCAAAGTCTTCCCACAACTCAAGCATCTGTGACGTTGACATGGACGACTACTATGTCCATGTGCCCTCTCCTCACTGCACTATGTTGTACAGGGTGAAGCTATGACCCCTCTATCAATGTCACCAATAGGAACCTCCTGCCAAGATAGTGCAACAAAGCTACCATGTTTCACTAGGTTCTGATTCAATGATGATATAGCTAACTATACTTGTTGCAAGTTATCTGCAATAGGAGGATATTGGGTATGGGGGTCATGCATTTTCCCGGGGAGGACGAAGACCTAACATGGGATCACGCCTAACATTCACTTTGTCTTATACAGACCCTCAACCCACCCCTTGGAAGTCATGAATGTCAAATTAGTTCACATGGTGACCCATAATAAATTTTTCCAATAATTTGCTCAAAAAATATAAAGGCACCTCCATGTTATTGTAGGGACGTTTATCAAATACCATGTACCACCTATCAATCTAGTGTTGACTAATTTGTGGGTGGATGCACCAATGAATGAAAATGCATTTCTTGCTGACAGGTGGTTTTCGTCTAGTTTTGGGATCAATAAAAAGGGACATCAATTCTCATTTTGAAATAACCAAGTCTATAACTTGGTTTCTATCCATTCCAATGCAATAAAAATTGTACATTCTATCTATGTATTGAGAAATAGAAGTTAATTGTCGTTGGACACTTGAAATAGACCTCACAATGACGTCCAATGAAGTGGCCAAGGACTCTCTTCTATGTTCTCTCGTGCCCCTTAATTCATTTACAAGGGTTCTCAATGTGGCCAACCCCTCATCAATTTTTGTGTCTAAGTTGGGTGGTTGTGGTAGGTTGGGGTTTTGCTCACCATGGTCAACTTGTCGGCGGTTTACATTGTCTCTGGGTTCCATTTTATAATATATGATCCAATTCAAGAAGGCATGACATGTAAATTAGGTTTTTTTTTTAATTAAAATACAAAATTACAAAAAATATCAATACATATTTTAATAAATTAAAAAACAAAAACATAAAATAATCACATTTCTTGCAAATTCTCTACAATTATTTTAAAGGGTAAATGTTAGAGAATGTATGAAGTGACTCTCTCTAAATTTTCTAGATGAGATTTCTCTATACGATTACAAATTTCTATAATTTAGATTCTTTTAAAATATATTAAATTAATTTAATAAAAGTAAAAATTACTAGAGAAAAGAAGATAAATCAAACATACCTCACTTGATTGAGACATAGTGGCAAGATATTGACTTTGCTTCTCCTATATGTTTTCTCAATGAAGGTAAAAATTTGAGCCTGATGTGTACAAATGGGGACAAATCGCACCCGTGACGCATTAAAAATGGTATGACAGAGTAACGTGCATGCATTCCTGCCACCGAGCTTGTGTGGCAAGTTGAGTGGAGGTTCAGGCTTTTCCAAACCTGTAGAATCAAGAATGTGTTCTCATTCCTGAGAACACGGATGTGTTCTTATTGATCCCCTTGCCACTTTTTCGTCCACCAACTTTGTGCACACACCCATTAATTTATCAACCACATATTTATACAAGAATTTTTCCTCAACAACATATCAAACTCATGAGAGAAACTCTCAACCATACACACATAAATAGGATTTGACAGTTGGAGAATATCTCTCACAACTAATTAGAGATCTAAAAAATTCAAACCAATCTATAAGCATTCTAACAAGCCAACAAACCATAAATGTCACAATGGAGGTCAAGGTGCACCTAACCAAATGAGATTTTTTTGATACTTCAAAAGCATCATAAATGTCATGAGATGAGTTGGGTATGTGAATATTCACACTTCAAACACATTATAAATAAAAAATAAGAAGTTTTTTTCACTTAAAAGGTCCAAGTCCAACTACATATGTAATGTTTTGGTTAAATGACTTGGGTGTGTGAATATTCACACTTCAAAAGCATTATAAATAAATAAAGAATGAGAAGCTTTTTTTCATTTAAAAGGTTGAGCTAGATATGTAATGCGTTATGTAGATATGTAATTTGTTGGTTAAACCATGGAGAGATAGTGAAAGAAGTATAAAGATATATTTAAGATATAAATATTTTTAATTTAATATTTTTATAACATTATTATTATAATTAAGTTTAAATTGAAAATGTATTTTGAAATACTATTATAACTAAGTTTAAAATGAAAATTTGTCAAAATTATTATTATAAATAAATTTAAAATATAAATGTATTTTAAAATATTATTATAATTAAATTTAAAATAAAAATATGTTAAAAATGTTATTATAATTTAATTTAAAATAAAAATATGATTAGTAAAAATAAATAAAGAATTGAATTAAACGTTTTAAAATTATTATCATAACTAAATTTAAAGTGAAAATATGTTTAAAACAATATCATAATTAAACTTAAAATAAGAACATCATTAAAATAAGATGTATGACTATTTAGTATATAACAGATAACTACTTTAAGATGTATGACTATTTAGTATATAACAGATAACTACTTTAAGATGTATGACTATTTAGTATATAACAGATAACTACTTTATGACTTTAGTTAAAATATAAATAAAGTGAAAATGTAACATTGAATTGAATTAGTAAAAAAATCATTAATGGTACATTAGATGAAAAATATTTAACATTTTATCATTTCAAGAAAGAAAATAAACATATTAAAAGATGAAAAATATTTATAATTTTATCATTTGAAAAAAGAAAATAAACATACTAGAAGATAAAAAATATTTACATTGTTATCATCTTAAAAATAAAAATAAACATATTAGAAGAAAAATATTTACATTGATATCATCTCAAGAAAAAAAATAAAGTTATTAAAGATAAGGAATATATCAATAAAATGTGTAAGATTGATAGCATACATGGTAATTTTAATTTATTTTTCTTGAAAAGTATATAGTCATAAAAATAAAAAAGAATTGGAAAATTTTACTTAAAAGTTAGTAGATTATAAAAACAATTTAAGAAAAATAATCAATTATTAAAATTTATAGTTTTTATATTATATTTATTATAATAAAAATATATTTAAATAATAATAAATTTAAATAATGATAATAATAATAATAATAAACAATAATAAAAACATATTTAAATAACAATAAATTTAAATAACGATAATAATAATAAACAATTCATGTTGAATAAAAATTTCTTAATTAAAAAATAAACATCCTCAAAACAAGCTTATAATTAATTATATAATATAAAAAATATACATAATAAAAAAAAAAAAATCTACTTAAATTTCAAAATTAAATCTATTTAAATTTCAAATATTTGAAGTATCAACAAAATTTTTTATTTTTTTAAATTTTGTTTTAATATATTTAATAAATTTGAAATTAAAATAAATTTATTCTTAAATTATATTTTTACATATTAACAAAATCTGAAATTAAAATAAATTTATGTAAATTATATAGAAATAATTTAAGTTAATTTTAGTTTTAGTTTTTTAATATTTTAAAAATAAATATTTTAAAATATAAATTTTAAAATAAATTATTATGAAATATTATTTTTGAAATTATTTAATTTATGAACCATATCTATAAGTATTAATCTCTTTTAAAAATAAAATAATTCTACACTAATTTAGATCAAATACTATATATGAATAAACTAATTTAAATCAAATACCATATTTGAGTACATCAATTTAAATCAAATATCAAATTTGATATATTACATAGTTCATTGAACTTCATTTTAAATGTACATGTTATTAATATAATAATAATAATAATAATCTATTTTTAAGGTATATATACCCTACCCCCTTCTGGATTTGAACCTGTGACCTCTTAAGAGGAAACACATGTTCTTAACCATTAGGCCCACTCAAACTATATACCATGGAGAAATGGGCAATAAGTCACCTTGCATGTCAAGGTTTAGTTAAGTGGATAGAGAATAAATTATTTTTTTATATTATAGTAAGTGAAATTTGATGTTAAGATATAAAATTTTAAGGTATATAAATATATGATATTTTTTTTATTAATTTTTTTATTTTTTATAATTTGATATTTTAAAAAATTTATATTGTATTTAGATTTAGATTTAGATTATAAAATATTAATAATTGAAATTTTGAATTTTAATAATTCTTTTAAATTTTTATAAACCAGCGTAAATGAGCGTACAATGATCATTTATTTATCAGTATTTCTTCGAGTTGAAATTCATATTATCAGTATTAAACCTTTTCCGAAAACCGTCATTTATTTATCAGTATTTCCTCAAGTTGAAATTTATATTATCAGTATTAAACCTTTTCCGAAAATCGTAATCAGGTTACACTTAAATTAAACACATAGAGGCAAAGGGAGCAGAGCACAAAAGGTTCGCTCACTCAAAGGAATGGTCAAAACCAATTCGATTATCTAATGAAATCAAAATACAATATATAGGTGTAGATAGTCACAACAAACCAAATCATAGATCCATGAAGTGTGGATCTAAAACCTCTCCATGCTAAATATAAACGGAACACATCAACCCAATCCCTAGCAATTTGCCTATCATTTCTACATTATTCCAACATACCCCTTTAATGTAGAAATGGATTTTCTACAACACCAAATTTCTGCCTAAGGACCTCAAAGTGAATCTTGCCAACAGGTTTTGTAAATATGTCAGCAACATTATCACTTGTGTTACAATACATAAGTTCAATTTCCTTAGACTCAATCTTTTCTCTAACAAAGTGATGTTGCAGTTCAATGTGTTTTGTCCTTGCATGATAAACTGGGTTGTGTGCCAGCTTGACTGCACTTTGATTGTCACAATGTACTTTTGTGGATTTCGTTTGCTTTACTCCAACATCTTCTAGAATTCTCCTCAACCAGACAACTTCACATGTTGCACTAGCCATGGCTTTGTATTCTGCTTCTGTGGATGATAGAGAAACAGTTGGTTGTTTCTTGCTACTCCATGATACTACTCCTGATCCAATGTTGAATGCATAACCTGTAGTAGATCTTCTGTCATCTGGATTTCCTGCCCATTCAGAGTCAGAAAAACCTGCCAATTGAACATCAAACTTATCAGTATATAAAAGACCAAAGTTCATTGTCCCTTTCAGATATCTAAAGACCTTCTTTGCAGCGTTCCAATGGATTTCATTTGGCTTGGCCATAAATTGACTAAGAATGCTGACTGCATATGATATATCTGGCCTTGTAGTAGTGAGATAATTCAAACTTCCCACCAACTGTCGATACAAAGTACCATCTGCATCCTTTGTTCCATATTGACTGCATAACTTCACATTCTGTTCTAAAGGAATTGTTGATACTTTGCAATCACTCATATTGAATCTATTCAATATCTCCTTCACATACTTACTTT
>JASDQU011178400.1:5926-17140 GCA_032191745.1 Picea mariana
GTAAAACACCGATGTATTGTGTATGTGTATGATTGTTCATTGTTCATTGTTTATTTACTCTGCATTTATTAGATGATAGTGCTACATTGATATAACATTGAGATTATATGGTTAAAAAGGATTAAATTTCTCTATTACTGATTCACCCCCCCTCTCAGTAATCCAACAATTGGTATCAGGGGAGGTTCCTTCATAAATCAGTTTAACCACTGAAAGGTAGATCATGGAGATAAACAACTTGTATAAAAATGAAATACCACAGTTCAATGGACAAAAGCATGCATTTTGGAGCATAAGGATGAAAACATATATAAAAGCACAGGGATTTGAAATTTGGCAATCAATTGTAGACGGATACACAACACCAGTAGTTCCGCCAACAAATGACAAAGCAGTGAAACTCGGTCAGAATAATTACAAATCCAAAAATGCACTTCTGAATGGTTTTAGTGAAACGATATTCACCAAAGTTGCACATTGTAAATCCGCTAAATAGATTTGGGACAAAATTTAAAATATTTATGAAGGAGATTCAAAAGTCAAAGAAGCAAAGCTTCAAACTTACAGAGGTCAGTTCGAACAACTTAATATGAAGGAAGATGAGAATATTGCAGTTTACTTTTTATGAGTTGATGAAACAGTAAATGCAATCATAGGATTGGGAGAAGAAATCAAAGAATCTGTAATTGTTCAAAAAGTACTAAGATCTCTTCCTATGAGGTTTGACCCTAATTTATCAACACTATAAGAAAGATTAGATATAAAATCAATAATCATGGACGAATTACATGGAATATTCACATCATATGAAATGAGAACTGAATAGGAAAATCTACATATAAAAGAAGCAACCTTCAAAGCATCCAAAAAGTCAAAGAAAAAGGGAAAGAAAAAATAAGAACATAGCAACAACAGTGACGTCTCGGAAGATGATGAAGAAGTGGCCAAATTTGTCAAAATACTAAACAAGGAAACCAACGATAGGTATAGAGCTAAGCTTCCTTTAATTTTTTTTAATTGTGATGGTATTGGTCATTTTGCTAACAAATGTACTTATAAGAAAAATAGAAATGATGAAGGTTACTCAAAAGGAAAACAAACATACAAAGGCAAAAGAACCACAAAGAAAGTTTTCAAGAAAATATTATGCACCAAAGAAGACATCTCATCATCAGACGAAGATGAAGTCAGTGACAGTCAGACAAAAAGAGTTATATTCATGGTAGTAGAAGACTATGGTAAAGAAGACTCCAAAGAAGAATATGAAGATTCCAAAGAAGAATATGGAGAAGTCAAAGAATAAATTGAAGAGGAAGAAGTTGACTAACAATAGGAATTAATGTGTGCCATAGAAGTTATCAGAAGAGAAAAGAAGAAAAAAAAGAAACTACAAGTAGAACTAGACAAGAAAGAAGACACTCAAGAACTAGAACAAATGATCACAAATTTGAAGGTTCAAATAGAAGAAGATAAAAGAATTGAAGAAGCACTCAAAGAACAACTAGAAGAAAAAGAAAAGATCATTGGAAATTTGGAAGCAGAGATTGTCACATTAAGAAAGGATCTTCAAAAGAAAAATATGCAGAACAACTCAAAAGTTTTGGATGGTATTATCAGCAGTCAAAAATTTCATCATGACAAGTCCGGACTTGGATACAATCAGACAGAAAAATGTTCAATATCCAAAACAACAAAGAAAGAAACATATCCAAAAAGCTACGCAGAAACAATCAAGGGGGATATGAAGATCTACAAGGAAGATTACAGGGACACCTCCACTGAGAAGATTCAGATTTCAGAATCAACAACTGACAGATAGGCCTCAGGAAAAAGAAGAATTTATAAGAGTACCTCATTTCAGAAGATCTTCAACTCCCAAGTATCAAAATATATTTTTTGGTTTATGTTATGCATGTAATAATTTTGGACATAAAGTTGTGAATTGCAGAGCTAAAGACAGGAACCTCAGAAAAGGACATAGATAAGAAAGCATGATCAATATAGCAATGAAGAATGCACACTTGCTTTACAAGCTAAGAAGAAGAAACATGGTTGGTATGTTGACAACGACTGTTCAAAACACATGACATGTGATTGAGATAGGTTTCTTACATTACGAAAGGAAAGAGATGGATCAGTCTCCTTCAGAAATGATGATTCATCTAAAATCATTGGAAAAGGCACAGTCAGAATTGGGAACAAGAATACCAAGGCTTAAAATGTTCTACTAGTAGAAGATATGAAACATAATCTTCTAAGTGTGAGTCAAATTTGTGACCAAGGTCATAAAGTTACTTTCGATTCACAGAAGTGAGAGATAAGAAAAGAAGGCTCAGGAAAATTGATTACTACAACTGCGAGAACTTCAAGCAACACATATGTATTAAGTGAAATTAGAAATGAAAAGTGTTGTCTACGAAAGGAAGATGAAAGTTGACTATGGCACAGAAGAATGGGTCACATACATTTTGATAACCTTGTCAAAGTCAACAGAAGAGAAGCAGTCAGAGAAATTCTCCGGATCAAGAAACCAACCAACACTTTATGCAAGCA
Source organism: Picea mariana (assembly GCA_032191745.1). Lineage (NCBI taxonomy): Eukaryota > Viridiplantae > Streptophyta > Pinopsida > Pinales > Pinaceae > Picea > Picea mariana. The sequence continues at coordinate 8,480 of JASDQU011178400.1, forward strand.
TTGTCAACAAGGAAAGAAAACAAAGACCAGGTTCAAATCAAAAGAATATTCAATGACAAGACCACTGGAAATTGTGCATACTGATCTAGTTGGACCAACTACAACAAATGGTTTAAACGGTGGGAAATACTTTATGTTATTAGTTGATGATTATACAAGAATGACTGTAGTTTAATTTCTCAAGAATAACTCAGAAGGTTTTGAAAACTTCAAGAGCTACTAGGAAATGGTTGAAAATGAAATGGATTCAAAAATCAAATGCTTAAGATCTGATAATTGAGGAGAGTTCACTTCAAAGGAATTTATGGACTACTGCAATAATCATGGAATAAAAAATAAATTCTTCATTGCTAGGACACCTCAACAAAATGGAGTTTTTGAAAGAAAGAACAAGACAATACAAGAAATGGCTCGAACAATGCTAATGGATTCCAAATTAACAGATATATTTTGGAAACAGGTAGTGCATACAATAGTTCACATTCAAAACAGAGTAATGATCAGAAACAATACTGACAAAACTCCCTACGAGTTATGGAAAGGAAGACAAACAAATGTGAAGCACTTCAGAGTTTTTGGAAGAAAATGCTACATCAAAAGAGAAGATGGAAAAATGGGAAAGTTTGACTCTCATGTGGACAAATGAGTACTTGTTGGTTACTCAAGTACAAGGAAATCATACAAGTGTTACAATACGAGATTGAACAAAGATGTAGAAAACATCAACGTAACAATTGATGAAACAAGCAGACCAGAATCAAAGGAAGAAGAAAATGAATCAATGGAAAAACTTTTCGAAGAAGAAGTAGAAGATGAAAATGAAGTAGAAGAGGAATATGAAGAGAATCTGACAGAAGCAAAAGAGCAAGTTCAGCAAGTGCCTCCAAAGACACCTAGCAGACGAGTACAAAAGAATCATCCTTCAGATCAGATTATCGGAAACAAAGACGTAGGAGTTGAGACTAGAAGAAGAATCCGTTCACCAGAACAAACACACCTAGCACTCACATCTACGATTGAACCAACCTATTTTGAAGAGGCCAACAAGGATTAATTTTGAAACAAGACCATGGATGAAGAATTGGATAAAATAGAAAAAAATAACACTTGGGAATTGGTTCCAAGACCAAAGGATAATAATGTGATTGGCACAAAGTGGGTATACATGAATAAATTGAAAGAAGATGGACAGGTTAAACGGAACAAATCTAGATTGGTATGTAAATGATATGCACAAGTTGAAGGAATCGAATTTGAAGAGACATTTTCCCCAGTTTCCAGAATGGAAGCAATCCAATTGCTTTTAGTTTATGCATGCTCCAAAAACATTAAAGTGTATCAGATGGACGTAAAATCATATTTTCTGAATGGGGAACTTGAAGAAGAAGTCTACATTGAACAACCAGAAGGATTTCGATTGTTAGAGAATGCAGACTATGTGTGAAAATTAAATAAGGCCTTGTATGGTCTAAAACAGGATCCTAGAGAATGGTACTCTAGAATGGATAAATATCTACAACAGACAGGGTTCAGAAAAGGAAGTGCAGAAAACAACCTGTACATCAAGGTAAGTCAAGGTAATATTTTATTAATTGAAGTTTATGTTAATGATATTATTTTTGGTAGTGATGATGACATGTTAAGCCAGAAATTTGCAAAGGATATGCAGAATGAATTTGAAATGTCATTACTTGGAGAACTATCCTTCTTTCTGGTACTTCAGATATGTCAAAGCAACCAAGAAATTTTTATTTCTAAAACCAAGTATATCATAGAAATGTTAAAGAGGTTCAGAATGGAAGATTGCAAATCGGTTATCACTCCCATGCAAACCAGTTGCAAGTTAAGAAAATATGATGATTCAAAGTATACAGATTAGAGGTAATACAAGTCAATGATTAACAACCTACTATATGTGACAACATCCAGACCAGATGTAATGTAGGTAGTTGGACAGGTGGCACGATTTCAAGCAGCACCAAAGGAATCACATGTATTAGCAGTGAAGATAATTTTCAGATATCTCAAAGGAACAAAAGAGTTTGGATTATGGTATCCAAAAGGAAAGGATCTATCACTTATTACCTACACATATGCAGATTGGGAAAATTATATTGATGACCGATGAAGCACCAATGGAGAAATGTTTTACTTGGGTGAGTGTTTAGTATTATGTCTAAGAAAGAAACAATCATCAATATCTCTATCTATAGCCGAGGTAGAGTATATTGCAGTAGCAACATGTTGTACACATGTTCTTTGGATGAAACAAACTTTGACAGATATACAGGTTTAGTATGACGAGCCCATTCCAATATATTGTGATAATACAAGTGCCATCAGTATCTCAAAGAACCCGGTGATGCACTCTAAGACGAAGCACATTCCAATCAAGTATCACTTTCTACAGGAACAGGTTGCAAAAAAACATCAGAGTTGAGTATGTGGGCATAAAAGAACAAGTGGAAGACATCTTTACAAAACCACTTCCACAGGAATCCTTTGAGTATCTTCACCAGAGACTTAGATTTATTTATACTCCAAAATGAATGCTTTTGAATGCTTATCTTATATGTCTTAGATGTACATGAGGAAGCACCATAAAGAGGACAATTCAGTCAAGGGGAGAAACCCCAGATGGAAAGATACCTTTTCCATTGATGACAAAGGGGGAGAGATTCATTAGTTGCAGATGACAGATGCATGGTTCTAGGGGGAGCATGAGTGATATGACTTCAGTATTGCATGAAATGATTTAAGTATTACATCAGAGTGTTGCCATCAATGACAAAGGGGGATATTGTTGATTAAGGTTGGTTGTCATTGATGTCAACCCTTGAATAAAGTCCGATAGTGAATTCCAGTAGCACAAAGGTTTGGGTAATGGACCCAAGGTTGTTTCATGTATAATCGTATGAGTTTTAATATATTTTAAGGTAATACTATTGTATATGGATAGTATAGATCATTTAATTTCTGGTGGTATGTGGAACGTCACATAACTCCTCACGGTTTGAGAGTTATGGCCTTATGAAGTTGGAGGACCCTCATATGTTGGCTTGAAGCCCCAAAAGGTCAAAGAAGTCAAAGAGTTTGCAAAGAATAAATTATTATTTAAATGATAAAGTAAAGTGACAAAGTCAACAATGATTATTTAAATAATAAAGTGAAGTGACAAAATCAAACAAGATTATTTAAATGATAAAGTGTGTTGACAAAGTCAAGGAGGAATATTTAAATGATAAAGTAATGGAGAACTTTCTAATTATGGAAATTGGTTAACCCTAAAAATGAGGAAAATAGGTTAAGTGACCTATAAATGGGTTTAGTGACCTAGAAATAGGTTAAGTGACCTAGAAGATGGAGAGTATTAATAAGAGGCAAGACTCTCTCATTTTATATCACACTTGAACATATTGAATATCTATAGGTGACTGAGGTAACCAAAGGATATCTAAGCTGAATTTAAGAGGGAAGGTGAAGAAAATAAGGCTGAAGTTCAAGGAAGGATAAATTCTTTTGATGATTCTTTCTAAGGTATGTTATTTACAGGTCATCTCACCATTTTCGCAATAAATATTTTTCTAGAATGATTCAGATCATGAAATTGATAGGCCGTTGAGGAAACATATCCACGGATCTGTGGTAAACAATTCATATTGTGGTTCACTCTATTTTTGGAGTTACACTACGTGAAAAATAGGGTTTGTAGCTAGTCCTGAAATTAGTCTAAAACATGTGTTTCAGGTAAAAGCGTCATAACTTATTCATAACAGATACAAATTCAGTAACAAAATGTGTTGATTAGAGTACATTTTGTAGTATGTTCTGTAACATTTTCAGATTGATTCAACAAATATTCCATGTGGGGCATGCTCTACAAGGTTGATCTCTAGAATAAGCCAGAATTCAACAAGGTATGACAGTTTTGCTATAACTCCTTTTCTAAGAGGTTTCAAGTAGTGACATATGGAAGAATTGCATAAGACACACTGAAGAACATTGTGTATCAGTTTCAGATCTTTAATCATTACAATTGCATAGTTATGATTATTTCAAGTTAGGGTTGTTGAGTAATCCAAAACTAGTCCTGTGAGACTAAAGAAAAGTTTGATGAAAATGCTAGTCTCTTGTTGTTAAAGTTAAGGAAGGTTTGTAGGTATGTGATAATATACACCAAGTCTATTACAGAGTTACAAACCATATTTGGATGATGATATTGATGAGAGCTTTTGGTTGAGGTACATGTTGGGTACATGGTTCAGACAAGTAGTTGATGAGTTGGCACATACACGAGGTGTATAGTTGATGATGTTTGTACATATTGATGAGTCATAGTTGATGAGTAGTTGACACATGATTGGTACATAATTGGTACATGGTTGGATGCATTTGTTTATGGTACAGGTTGATTACAGGTTGTTTGGTACAAGTTGGTGCATGGTTGATGCACTTGTTTATGGTATAGGTTGAGGTATAGGTTGATGCATGGTTGATGCATGGTTTAGGTTTATTTGTACAGGTTTACAATGATATATGTCACAGTGATAGTGTGACAGTGGTTCCATAATTCTACTTCTACTTGAGGGTGGTTGGACGGGGCAAGGACAAGTGGTTGTAGCCACCTTCCAGTTGTAGCTGGAGAACATAGGGGGTTTTAGCGTCCTTCTAGTTGTATCCAGAGAATAGGGGAGTTGGAGCTTCCTTTAGGTTGTATCCTAAGAAACAAGGGGGTTGGAGCCTCCTTCTAGTTGTAGCTAGAAAACAAAGGAAGTTGGTGCTTCCAATGAATGTAATTCTTCAAGACATATAAGAAAAAGCATTCCGTGGTTTTCTCCTGCTTTGGGTTTCCACGTAAAACAATGGTGTACTGTGTATGTGTATGATTGTTCATTTTTTCATTTCTTATTTACTCTACAGTTATTGGATGATAATGCTACATTGATATAATACTGGGATTATATGGTTAAAAAGGATTAAATTTCACTATTACTGATTCACCCCCCCTCTCAGTAATCCAACAGTCTCAGATAATGAAGAAAGAAGAAGAGGTTGAGAAGCTTGAATAAGAAGTTGTTACATTGAGAAGTAAAATCATCAAGCTCAACAAGAACGTTGAAGAGACAAAAACATCCAAATCATTTATATAGAATGAAGAGAAACACTCTAGGTTGCTAGAAAAGAAGAATGAAGAGAAACACTCTAGGTTGCTAGAAAAGAAGAATGAAGAAAATAGAAAGATTTATGTAGAAGTACTCAAAGGAAGAAATCATAGTCAACCATAATCTAAGAAAACTATTGAAGATACATCTTGAAGAAGAACATCCATGTTCAGGCCACAAAGAAGCTTCAATCATGGTCATGATTAGTCAAGACAAAAATTCAGAAGGACTATGCCACAAAGAAGATCATTCACTCCCAGGTATGCAAATTTATTTTATGGTTATTGTTTTTCTTATACTAACTTTGGACATAAGGTTGCAAATTGCAGGGATTATAAAAGAAATGTTCAAGCAAGAAGTGCCTATGTGGTTGCACGTAACGTTGAGTGTTACAAATGTCATAACTATGGACACATAGCCAGTTATTATAGAAGCATGATCGATACTTCCATGAAAGAGAATATTGATATCAGATATAAGAAAATATGGATAAGAAAACAGGAAGAACATGTGAACAAAGACCACGTACCAGAGATCGCAAGATTGACCATAAAACGAGATGAATAAAATTCTATAGAGAAAAAGAAAGATGTCAGATACAGAAAGGTTTGGAAAATAACTGAAAGAAAGGAAGGATAGGTAAATAAGGAACAGGTTCAAGAGATTGTACTTTTAGGCATTGTAGTGAAATATGAATCCACAGACAGAAAGAAATAAGTTAGAGATCAGAGAGATAGTGAATATACCAATGAAGATGATGATGGATCTACCAATGAAGATGATGATGAATACACATCAGAGCAGGAACTGTTCTGAGCCATCCATCTTAGAGACTCCCAAGTAATATGAATATTAGAAAGGGGGAGTCTATGCGATAACTGTGACAGACCAAAGAACCATCCTTAGAGCATCTTGCAGAGTTTGAGAAGAAATATTCAGAGAAATCAGTTAGAAGAAGTACAATTTGATAGATTAATCAAGACTTCATGACAATATGGTGATAAATGGGTCAACATTATGGACAATTGTGCAAGTAGAGTCTTGGACAGTATGGACAAAGATGGATTCATAAGAACACTTAGTAGGTTTGGATAGATATATGATAGTGGACTAGAGAATGGATTCATAGATTGGTTTAGAGAGTGGTTCAGAGACAAATGAACATTATCATAATGGATGATAATTACATAGGAAATGGCTTGAACAATGCTAATAGATTCCAAATTGATAGATATTTTTTGGACACATATAGTGCATACATCAGTTCACATTCAAAACATAGTAATGCTCAGAAACAACAATGACAAAATTCCCTACGAACTATGGAAAGGAAGCACAAACAACAACCTCTACATCAAGGTAACTCAAGGTAATATTTTATTAATTGAAATTTATGTTGATGATATTGTTTTGGAAGTACTAATGACAGGTTAAGCCAGAAATTTGCAAAGGATATGTAGAATGAATTTGAAATGTCATTACTTGGAGAACTATCCTTCTTTTTGGGTCTTTAGATATGTCAAAGAAACCAAAGAATTTTTATTTCTCAAACTAAGTATATTAGAGAAATGCTAAAGAGGTTCGGAATGGAATATTGTAAACCAGTTACCACTCCTATGAAAATCAATCGCAAGTTGAGAAAATATGATGATTCGAAGTCTACAGACCAGAGGAAATACCAGTCAATGATTAGTAGCTTACTATATGTGACAACATCCATACCAGATGTAATGCACGCAGTTGGACAAGTGGCACGATTTGAAGCAGCACCAAAGGAATCACATGGATTAGAAGTGAAGAGGATTTTTAGATATCTTAAAGGTACAAAAGAGTTTAAATTATGGTATCCAAAAGGAAAGGGTCTATCACTTATTGCCTACATAGATGCAGATTGGGCAGGTTGCATTGATGACCGATGAAGCACTAGTGGAGCAACGTTCTACTTGGGTGAGTGTTTAGTATCTTGGATAAGCAAGAAACAATCATCAATATCCTTATCTACAGCCGAGGTAGAGTATATTGCAGCAGCAACATGCTGTACACAAGATCTATGGATGAAACAAACTTTGAAAGATATACTGGTTGAGTATGATGAGCCCATTCCAATATATTGTGATAATACAAGCGCCATCAGTATCTCAAAGAACTCAGTGATGCACTCCAAGACAAAGCACATTCCAATCGAGTATCACTTTCTACAGGAACAGGTTGCAGAGAAGAACATCAGAGTTGAATATGTGGGAAAAAAAGAAGAAGTGACATACATCTTTACAAAACCACTTCCACGGGAATCCCTTGAGTAGCTTTGCCAGAGACTAAGAGTAATTTATACTCCAAAATGAATGCTTTTGAATGCTTATCTTATATTTCTTAGATGTACATGAGGAAACACCATAAATAGGACAAAGGGGGAGAGATTTATCAGATGAAAATGTAAATGATTGGAGAGAGAGCATAGAGGCATGTTTCCAAGGGGATCGATTACCACGAGGGAAGAATGATCAACATGACTTCATAGTGATAACCTTTGTCAAAGGGGGAGATGTTATTCATATGAAGAGAAAGCGAGTAATTAGAGGCTCATAAACACAAAGAAAAATCAAAGGCACATAGATAGGGGGAACAACCCCAAGGAGAGCTCAGTAAGGGGAAGCAACCCCAAAGGGAGATACCCTTTGCTATTGATGTCAAAGGGGGAGAGATAGAAACATTGATGAAGAGTATAAGAATGAATGTTATCATGACTAAGTGTTTCCATCAATGTTGGTGTTTCCATCAATGCCAAAGGGAGAGATTGTCATACAATTGGCTTAGGTTGATGCATAGTTGGTATGAATTGTTGGTTTTCATTGATGTCAACCATTGGAGAGTGATATTGTAGATTGATGTCAACCCTTAGTGATTGATGTCAACCCTTGGAGAAAGTATGATATCGAATTCCGGTAGCACAAAGGTTTGGGTAATGGACACAAGGTTGTTTCATATATAATGGTATGAGTTTTAATATATTTTAAGGTAAGACTATTCTATATGGATAAGACATGTCATTCCATTTCCGGGGGTATGTGGAACATCACATAACTCTTCACGGTTAGATAATTATGGCCATGAGAAGTTGGAGAACCCAGGTTTGGGTAATGGACCCAAGTTTGTTTTATAGATAATGGTATGAGTTTTGATATATTTGAAGGAAAGACTATTCTATATGGATAGTACATGTCATGCCATTTCCAGTGGTATGTGGAATGTCATATAACTCCTCACGGTTAGAGAGTTATGGCCATGTGAAGTTGGAGAACCCTCATGAGTCATCTAGAATCCCCAAAAGGTCAAAGTAGTCAAAGTGGTTTAAGAGATTTTTAGAAGGTAAATAATAAAGTGAAGTTATGAGTGTACTATAATTCAAAGTGAGTAAAAATAAATTATTTAAATAATAAAGTTAATGGATAAATTACTAAGTTGACAAGTGGTTAGAAGTGGGTTAGCCCTTAAATAAGGA
>JASDQU011178400.1:27255-47160 GCA_032191745.1 Picea mariana
CATTCTCTAGGGTTTTAGGTGTCTTTTTTTTTTTGCAATAGTTCTGCATTATTCCTGGCCTTTAAGGGATCTAAATTAAGGGTTTCCAGGGTTGTAATTAAAGGGCTTTAGGTTGCAGGTTTTCAGGGTTGTTTATAGGACACATACCATAGCTTTCAGTCAAGAGGATGGGTGGGTAGGTAGGCTTGTGGCCCCAGATTTTAAACTACAACTCTGATACCATATGTAGAAGCAAAAATTAACAAGCCTAGTAAAATCCTTACAACTATGCATAACATTTATAACATAGAATTTCTGAGTGCGTAAATAATTCATTAGCTTCAAATAAGCATATAAAATTTTAGCAGAATTTAACATTTAACTACAGCATAAAAATAACCTAGCAATTTCATAAACAAATTACCTGCTTCTGATGCTAATTTTTGTCGATATGATTGTCCCTTCCCTGCTGCCTTGCTGTTGCCTGATGCACTGAACAACTCTGCCCAAACTGACTATCCTCCCAACCAGCTAGGAGCAACCTGTCCGGCTCCCTAGCTCCAGGAAACCGAAAGGAATCCTAGCCCCCGTGCCCAAAATACCTAGCAACCCGGTGCCCCCTGTTTCTGGTTCACCAAAAAACCCATAAAACAAACTCCCCCCACCAGAAAAATAATCACCTCAGACATATAGTCTTTCCCCCTTCTAATAATTCTTCTTCCTCCCAAATCATCTTTCTCTTCCCGTAAGACTCCTCCCATCATATCCCTCCTTCACCGATCCTTTCCTCCTCATTAATTTCCTTATCCCTACATTCATTATCTTATCCTCTTAGTTAATGTCTTATCCTATTATTTAATGTTTCTTATCCTCTTATTTAATGTTTCTTATCCCCTCCGTATATGTAAATCATTTAATTAAACAAATTAAAATTATTAACGTTCTTAAATTTATTACCCATGTCATTGAATGTGATAGGTAATCAATTAATTAATTAACCAAAAGTTATAACAATTAATTAATTAATAAATATTTAATTAATATTATTATTCCAATCTTTGTTTAATTAAAACCATGTTAGGACAATTAATTACCTAATTAATTTTACTTAAAAATCCCTAAGCATATATTCAACTAGGGTTGTTACACTCTACCATTCGTAAAATACACCTTCAAAACAACTTGAAGGTAGGATGTCATGAGTGAATGGGGTGGACCCTATGGTAGATATGTGAGCAATACATATAAATGCATTATGCAATAAGAATGGAACCTACCCTATATGCCAGTAAGGAACACAATACCTATTGAAGAATCCAAAAAATGTTGACATATGTAGAAACATATGTTAGAGGGAGTCTCGTAGGTAATGTCCAGAAAAATATTGAGAATAAGATATGCAACTTCAACGCAAATTTATGGCGGGATTAAACATGACTCCCAAGCCTATGAAATTATTTCAGCATGGGTGCCAAACTACAAACAAGGTTCTAACTAGAGCACCCATGAAGGATAGGCTCTACCAAATGAATTACGACACTTCTAAACAACAAAGAAGGTTTTGTGTCGCAACTTAGTGGGGTCGATCCTAGGGAAAAATGAAACAAGAAATGGATAATGTAAAACTGCATGGAGGGGGAAATACAACCTATATTCCAATTTCGAGATCATTACCTGTTAGAATGAATCAACATAGAATAGAAAGGTAACAAGGAAAATGTTTCCAAAGTCTTGTATATAAGACCAAAAACACTCACACAGAAGTTAATAAGTCCAATATAGAAACCTCTGATAAAAAAATGTGATATGGGATACAAAACTTGTAAACAAGAAACCCTAAAATTACAATATGTACATAACACTGCATAGCCTTGCACTTTATGCATAGGATTTTTCTAGGTAGAGACCATTGATAGGCTCAGTCCAAGGGTTTTTTTGATAACCAACCTGTAAAGTATCCAGTTCAAGATGAGGTCAAAAATCTATAATCATAGCTTCAAGGATAGCCTCTTATGAAGGAAACTCAACATCCATGAAATTGAGGCTCGACAACACATAAATACTAGGGCTCAAGGTCTCACAAACAATAATATGAGACTCAAGAGGAAGTGTCAGATTACTCGGGCCAATAGGGGGAAGCAAGGGATCCCATTCCCCCATTGGATAGAACACCTGATCAATTTACAAGACCTTGTCTTGAGAAGGTCAACATGACTGTAAAGGTTCCTTCTCAGAGGAAATTGAATATCGAGGATATGATGCCACATAATTCACTTGTGGCGGGGAATAGTCTACTTGAACACTAGGAACATACAAAGGAGAAACCTGAACTAAAGTTGAACTAGGATGGTGATTATTAGATGAAATTGGATCAATAGTGACAATGCTTCCATTGTTAGGAAAATAAAAATAAAAATAATAATCTCCAGAAGCATATTGAATTCCAAAGGGACTGGTACCACTAAAATATTGACTAGGACAATGCTTCCACCTAATGTGATAGGAAATTGAGGAATAATCCAAAAACATTCACTAGGTCTTATGTTGAAAGCCAACGACTCACTGGTAGTTGACACAATCTTGGGAGAACCCAAATCTTTCCAATCCGAGGAGGATACAATACTTGTAGATGATCCTTCATCTACAATACATCAGTGAACTCCTTTTAACATATACTCAATGGAAAATGTTATCTAGAAAGGTGCAGGAGAAGGAAGGCGATGCTCCACAATATCACTCCAATAAAAGGAAACCATCCTAAGAATTGGAGGGAGTGTACTCGAAGAGAGTGGAATGCCCCCTTGTTTAGAAGGTACTGAACTGAAAATTCTAAAGACATAGTTGAAAGATGCATCACTCCTTGGAAGAAGAGTGGGATTGGCTGAATATTGCATCGACTCTACCACTTTGGAGGAATGGTCACTCTCCAAGAGAAGAGTGGGATCAACTAAAGATTTCATTGACACAACCACTTCCTCAGCCACTAGTTGAAAAGGATGCGAGACAATATGGTCAAGAGTCACATCACCCCAAAAAATGAGACCGGTATCAGCCGAAGATGGGATCATCATGATCACTTCATCAACTGACGATTGATTATATTTTTGGGAAACCAAAGATGACACAGAGCTAGAAGGTCCTTTAGACAAGGACCACACTCTTCATACCATGACAATAGCAGGGCACAAATCAGTAAGGTAATCTCCTTTGCAAATATTATAAGGGAACTTGGGATTACATCCTGTACATCTAGGATTCTCAACCGTATCAATGCCCCCAAAATAACTTGTAGTGGTCGGTGGGTTGATCCCAACTTGACTTGAAGAGGCTAGGTGTTGATATCCAACATTACTTACAGAGGTTGGTGATTTTTTTTTCCAGTATGACTAGCGATGACTAGACTCATTCCCCCCACATAACTTGCAGTGGTCGGTGGGTTACCCCTAACATGATTTACAATGACTATGTGCTGATCTCCAACATGACTTGCATAGGTTGGTGACATTTTTCTAGTATGACTAGCAATTACTAGACTCATTCCCCCATCATGACTTGCAAAGGGTGGGTGGATTCCCCCATCATGAATAACAAAGGTTGGTGACTTAGTTCCAATATGACTCACAGTGACTGGACTTGTGCTTCGATCATGACTTGGAGAGGCTGGTTTCTTGTCCCCAACATAACTCGCAGAGGCTGGTGATAGGTCTCCAATGTGACTAGCATAGGTTGGTGACTTCTTCTTCTTACTCTTCCTCTTCCTATTCCTTTTAGACTTCTAGTTACTAGTAGATAGAATTTCACCAGAAGAGTTAGAAGGAGAAGGAGTAGACTTGACTATTGTAGTGATCAATATCCATATGATGCCTATGTCATAAGGTGCTTATCTAAGGAGAATCAAGAGCATTCAGGACATTCAGAGTGGTCCACAACCAAATTGGTAGTCCCACATTCAACCCAATAATGTTCAAAGTGGCCATCAAAGGGGCACCAACATTTCCAAAAAATGGAAAAGCATAAGAATCCTCTTGGGCAGGGGTCCCTTGGTTGGTATCCTCAAGAAATTTGGCCATAAATTTCTTATACATGAGTTCATCCCTTGCAATATTGTTCATGTCCAAAAAATTCTTACGTACTGACTCTGGAGAACCAATGGTATAGAAACCCATGCCTTCTAAGAGGTAGCTCCACGCTTTCAATAGAAAGACCAGGGGTCCTTCCCGACCAATGGAGCACTTGGTTGACCACTATGAATCAATGATCAAAAAGTGGTGATACTGACACAACCTAAGGTCAACTATACAAAGCAACACCCCACTAAACATTCCTAAGAGAAACATCAAAAGAAACCAACTTCTCCAAAACTTCATCCCAGGTGGATGAGGTCTTGAGTCCAAAGAAATGAAAAAGTGGAAAGGGACGTTCCATATGAAGGCATAGGTTGATTAAGTCTCATGGACCAATGGAGAAAGGAGTGAGAAGAAGTTACCCCAACCTCCACCAACCAACCTTATCTGGTGCAAGTATCCATGCTTCACGGGGCACCCTATAAAAGTACTGAAAAGTGTGATACGAAGTCCATGTACCATGAAACCCCCCTCGCAGTCACCTCTGAGATCCCTAGGAAAATCAACTAAGGTCACCAACTTATAGTCAACGTTCATGGGGTATAGTCGACAACTGGGATCGAATTTATGGGTAGGGTAACTAATCCTGAAGCCTCAAAAGTGCCACCTTTCATGGAGCTTAGGGAACTGATGAAACCCCCAATATAGGATCTCTCCACTATTCTCAATTAAGCTTTGGAGGGGTTGTCACCCTAGATCTCCTTCATGCGACCTCGTGTTTGAATATTGTGTTAGAGGAGCTTCCCAAATATACTTATACGATAGTTGGGTTTAAACTCTTCGTAACTCAGATTCCTATTTTTTTACCGGCCTTAGATATTTATCTCTCCAATCCTAATCCAAGGCCCTAACCTTAAACTTGTTTGTGAACCCTAGAAACAAAATCTAGTATATTTTAAATTTAGCGTTCATTTTAGTGGTTGTTTTTTACTCAAAGGGAACAGAAGTGAAACTGATGTTGTTTGAGACTCTTTCAAAAAATGAAACTTATAAGAACACTGGAAAAGAAAATTTTACACTAATCCTTCAATGAAAAAGAGTTTAAAATAAATAAATGCATGAACAATCCTTTAAACCTTGAAATTCATTTTTTCTTTTCATGATGAAAAATGCACTAAACCTGAGTGCTAGTAAGCAAGTTCTTTTCTTGAAAATTTGATAGGCAAGGGCGCAAGAGAAGAAAAACCAACAATCAAGTTATTTTATCTTTTATGTTACTAAAAAGAAATGAAATGCAACTAGGATGCAATTTTTTTGTCTTTTCTTTTTATGAACAAAGGGAAGAAGGAAAAGAGGAAGAAATAAAACATTGTACAATCACTAGAAGGAAACAATCAATTGGAAGCGAATCCCAACCCCTCAAGATTGACCTTTCAACCCACCTTAAAAACCTTATAAGCAACTTTAGACTAACCAAATAAAGATAAAGAACTTCCTAGCATGATTTTCAAGTATTTAGAGGCTTAATACAACATTCAAAGACAAAAGAAACCAGAGAAGGTTCAAAAAGTATTGAACAACCAATCTAGATTTTCCCAAAACTCATAGGGTGGCCTAAAAACTATTTTCTTGAGAAAATATGTGATTGTATACATAGTCAATAACATATATGTGCTATTGCAACCAAGGAGAATCATGTATATACATGATTCAAGTAAAGGAAAATAACATATGGTTCAACAAAACTCAAAGAAAGAGATTGAAACTCCAAAGGGAAGCTTCCAAAAAATTGGGGAAATTTTCTGAGATGGAAATTGCTTTGAGAGAAATCCTAGAAAACAAGAAAACTATGGAAATCAAGACAATACAATATCTATAATACCGACCCAAACTAGGAGAAATCATCCCCATTATGGTCGCCAATTCTGTTGTGGGATTTTTACCCTGTGACGTTGGGTCTATGTCACAACAGAGCCTAACTATATTCAAAAGACATAACCTACCCTCCCACACACAAACTTATAATAAAATAACTACTTGGAAGAGAGAGTGAAATACCTCACACCTTGTATCCAAATATTCGATGTAGTTCCTCGCTCTCGACCTTTAATTTTCCCTTGATCTTTGTCCATATTAACCTGCAAAAGGAGATCAAGTCTATACTGAAAATAGGTAGTTATGAAATCAATTTATACATGTAAATGTGTAAATTCAGGTATATAAAATAAATTCAATATATATCGATCAATCAAGAAAAATTACACATTTATTGGAAGGAAAGAGAACTCTTTTATTGAAACAATATAAGTAGGTAGTTACAACTTGACTCTAACCACCGACACTATGTCGAATCCAACCACCTAGGTTCCTCCATTGGATCCTTCAAGCATGAAATCAACAAATTGGTTCTTCCTTGAATGACCCAGAAGGGATAGGAACACACCCTATGATCATATATGAGAGAGGAAGGAATGTTGGGAAACAAATTTCTAGATTAGTGAATGATACTTAGAGGTTTAGGGAATCAGGAAGCTTGCAAATCATTAGTATAATCTTGCACCAAGGTTGTCTCCCCAAATATGTACCCCAATAGGTGCTTATATACCATCCTAAATAGGTTGAGATGGTTATATTCCGTTGTATATGGGAAAATGGAAGTTTAGGAACGATACAAATCAAAAACCCTGCTTTAAAGTGCAGAATATTTTATTTTTTCAAAAAATTGGGGCTAGACATGATTTGCACACTTGAAAATAGTGTATATACGCGATTTGCACATGGGTGAATAGTGTATTTCAACAAAAGTATTGTTTTTTAGATTACTTTGATGAAGGAGAGTGGGATTTAGTTCTGTAGGTTGAGGAATGGACTAGGCCATCTCAAAAATGCAAATTGGTGTGGCAATTTGTGCTATAACAATGAGTGGCTACCATGCATTCAACTTCTGTAGTTGAGAGTGAAATTACAACCTATATTTTTCTCATCCAACTGATTTCTCCTCGAAATAGGTTAAACACATATCCACTTGTAAATATTCTATGATATAGATCTCTATCCCAAGATGCATCAACAAACCCATGTATGTCCAACACTTTGCCCAGTCCTGGTCTTCCTTGGTAGAAAAACCCATAGCTATAAGTGCCACACAAATCCCTGAAAACCCTCTTTACTACTTTCAAATTCTCCTTTCCTAGTTTTGACATATACCTGCTCAAAACTCCCACTGCATGTGCAATGTTCGGTCTAGTACAAACCATTGCATACAACAAGCTTCCAATCGCACTAGCATATGGAACGTGGGGCATGCCATCTTCCTCTTCATGTTTCTTGAGACCTTGATCGGTTTAATTTCCTGCATATTAAACCTATGCAATATTGTCTCAATAATTTTTCTCTAATTCAACCATAGTTTCTTGTTTGCATGATCTCTTTTAATCTCACTTCCTAGATTGAAGATAGCATCACCAAGATTGTTCATGTCAAATTTGGAGGATAAATGCGATTTCACCTCCTTGATAACATCCATGTTATTTCCTATTAGCAACATGTCATCGACATACAACACTATAACATAAATGAAGTGATTACCAACCTGCTTGGAATATACACAATGATCAACCATGATTGTCACAAATCCTAGTCCAAGGATGTATGTGCTAAAATTTTGGTATCGCATCCTAGGTGATTGCTCCAGACCATATAATGACTTCTTTAGCTTACATACCAACTCTTTCTTTCCATTCATTGAAAATCCTTTTGGCTACTTCATGTAGATTTCTTCTTCCAGATCCCCATGTAGGAATGTTATCTTCACATCCATCTGTTCTACTTCAAAATAAAAAAAAACAACAACATATAAAAGAAATCTAATAGAAGTTAACTTCACAACGGGAGAAAAAATTTAACCAAAGTCAATTCCCTCTTCCTAGGAATAACCTTTTTCTACTAGTAGAGCTTTGTACTTCTCCACTTTGTCTTCTGTATTCAACTTTTTTTTAAACATCCATTTGCTTCCAATTGCATTTTTTCTAGTTGGAAACTCAACTAGATCCCATGCCTCATTCTTATTCAAGGCATCCATCTCTTCAACCATGGCCTTGTTTTAGAGTTTACTATCCTTTGCATTCATTGCTTCCCTGACAGTTCTCAGATCACCATCACTAATAGATAAAGCAAAATTGTCATGAAAATTAGGTGGACTATACCTTTCTAGTTGCTTTATTTTCCTCATTGATCTCCTCAATACTAGAGTATGAGGTTATTCTTCTTCTGATTCATCTTCTTTCATTGATTCGGATTTTGCATCATCCAACTCAAACTCTTTTGTCTTAGGTTCTTCTTTCCTTGGTAGGAATTCCTTTTTGGGAACATCTTTAACCTGTCTAAAAACGACATCCCGACTGTAAAAAATATTCTTATTTTATGGGTTCCAAAGATTATAGCCTTTCATACCATCTTTATAACTAATTAAGACACACTTTTCATCTTTATTATCCAACTTAATCCTATTTTCCTTTGGAACATGTACGTAAGCATCACAACAAAACACTTTGAGATGTTCAAGAGAGGGTTTCCTACCAATCCATAACTCATGCATAGTTTTTTCCACCAGTGCTCATGAAGGTGATCTATTTACCATGTAACATGAAGTACCCACTGCCTCTACCCATAATTCTAGTCCTAACCCGACACCACTGAGCACGCTCCTATATTTCTTGATCAACGTCTTGTTCATCCTTTCTACAACCCCATTATGTTTAGGTTTGTATGGAGTATTACTTTGCCTTTCTATACCACACTTCTTACATAACTCTTCAAATTCATTCCCACAAAATTATCCACCGATATCTATCCTCAAAACCTTTATTTTCTTCTCTATTTGATTTTCTACCAAATCCTTAAACTCTTTAAATTGATCAAATACCTCATATTTCTTCCTAAGAAAATAAATCCATATGTTCCTTGAAAAATTGTCTATGAGAGAAACATAATACATAGATTTACCTAGTGATACAAAAGACATAGGTCCAAGCACATAACTGTGTATCAACTCTAAGATCGCCTTTGATCTTGTAGCACCAGATGGGAATCTTATTCGATTATGTTTACCATATATGCAATGTGCATAGAAATCGAAATCCAGGGTGCAATTAGACACACCTTTAACCATATATTTACCATGTATTGTGCAAAGGCCCTTTTCTCCAATATGTCCCAGTCTTTGATGCCACAACATGGTCTTCTTTCAAGGGCTCGTATGGATCATATCTTCTTTATTTCTATGCTCAGGGACAATATAATTGTTGTGTCCATCAGTATAATTTATTATTAATAAATTGTAAAGAGTTCCACACCAAACTCCCCTCATCAATACCATTCCTCCTCATACCATCTTGCAAGTGCCCTTTCCCAATAAAGTATCCACACCTGCATCATCCAACTTACTTAAAAATATTAGGCTCTGTTATAGCTCAAAATGCCATTATCATGCATTTCTAACATTGGCCTATTCATTTATGCCTTTTCCAACCACTTTTTCTGATATTCCTCTTTAAAAAACAAATTTTAGCATGATGTACATGCCCTGCTACATATGCATTGTGTGTACATACACTCGCTGCATACCTGACAACCTACGTATACTCTAAAAAATTGAAAAAGTTAAAAAGTTCTGCACTTTCGGGCAGAGTTTACGGGCTATGTCAGGTTGCCTGACCATATTACCTCTTGTAGGCCTTCTAACAACAAATTAACCATATTGTCTCCATATAAAAGGGGCCCCAAGGAGGGTCATTTGGAGATATCAAAGAAGAGGCAAGTGAACTCTGCCAAATTTTCTCCTTTGTATTCCAAGCCTTTTGTATCCTGCTCTAAGTTTCATCCTCAACATTCCTTTCCAGTCATCCTCCCTTATAGAATCCATCCTTTTACCCTATATACACATGTTGGTTGTGAGGATAACATATTGGGAATAGTGCACTTGGAGTCAAAATAGAGGAATCCAAGCGAGGTTCATGGAGCGACGTCGACAAGATTCAGGTTGTAACTTCCAATCTTGTTATCAATAAAAGATAAATTTGTTATCCCAGATCTTTATGTCTATGTGTTTATGTTTATGAATGTTTTTCATGAATAAATAACCCTTTAGATGATATTGGTAGTTATGCATATGTTTTCATAGTTTGTTCTGTGAATTTGTTTCAGGCAAGCTTTGGGAGGAGACCTGCAATCTTGGAATGGACAACAACATGAAGCAATCTACAATAGATGGAAGGAATCAAGGTACACATTTATATATTTTCTCCCTTTACTTAACTATCATTAGTTTTTTTTGGATTTGGGGTAGAATAGAAGCATTTCTTTCTTTTAAGGTGTCAAGGCTCTGCTTAGTCACTAGACTCAAATTAGGGGGATTTTTCACCATAGCAAAATTGCCGACTCCACCGGGGAGTATCTCTAGGGTCTTGTTAGGAGATTATTTTGGTTTGATTTCCTGTTATTTTATGTTCTTTTTGAGTCTATAAGAGTCTCTTCTCACCTTCCAGGTGTTTCCAGTTTTCATGATATGGATGATCATTCTGAACTTTATCTATTTTTTGAGATGTTTTAGTAGTAAACACACCCTTTTCTATACCCAACATGCGTACATACGTGCCTTGAGCTATCCCAGCACATGTACATCCGTTTTCTATCTGTGTACAACATGTGTACCTATTCTTTTGAAGAGTTTTTCAAAAATGATTCTTTTTCTTCCATAAATCTTTTGGTCTCTCAGGTCCTCTTGAGTACCAATGACCTCTGTTAACTATTGTTGAGAGATTTTTTAGCCTAAGATTGTCTATGAAGTTGTAAATAAAATTTTGATGTGTAGTTTTCTTTGTCTCTTTGTTTCCTTGTCTCAAGTTTGAAGGTCTACTTTTGAAGCTTTAGGTTCTCTGTTGGATTCTGGTGAATCCTTTCTCTCTAGCAGTGGTTTAGGAACTAAGTCAGTCTCTGGTTTGTCATCCTTCTCTCTTGTTATGATTGGAAAATAAAAATATAGTTGTTTGTTATTTTCATTTCATAAGCATGTAAAAAGCTAAAAAAAAAATGTTTGTAGTTTCTTAACAGCATCTTCATTTTGCTTTGCATTTTTTTTTGGTTATAGTAACGCAGGTTGCTTTTTATAAAAGAAAAGAGTTCTCAACCCAAATTTCCTTCTTATCTTATTCCTTGAAAGTTTAAGTAGTTTCATTGCATTTGGAACGATTGCATAGCAGGATCTTGTTTTTCATTTTGAAAAGTTTGCACCTTGAAAGTTAAAAGAGCCAAATATTCAATTGTAGGATGTAGTTTACTTTCATTTAATTTTAAAGAACAATGTTCTAAAATATCATTTTAACTCTTTTTCTTCATTTCCTAAATAACACCACGAGTTTCACTACCATACCCCTGAGTAATCAAGCCAATAAAATAAACACTCAATGCTAAAATCAATTAGAATATTTTGTTTAAAGGGTACACCAATTAGACTAGGATTTAGGGCCTTGAATTATATGTGGAGAGGAAACTCTTCAAGGCCACTTAAATAAACTTAAGAGTCTAAGATAGGGAGTAAAAAATTCCAGTGTCATAAAATTTAGATGAGACCCCCCTCTAAAATAGGGGCTAAACACGAGGTTGCGTGCGGAAAGGTAGAGGAGATAACCCCTCCAAAGTTGGACTAAGCATAGTGGGGATCATATTTTGAGGGTCATTCTTGGGATTTTGCTGCCCACATTTGACTACGGAGATTTGTGGACCTCAAATCTATTCAGGATCCTCAGTTTTCTTCTAGACCGTTTACCTTCAGTACTCTTTAAAGGCTTCAAACATAGCTATCCTTCTCATACGATCATCCTACTGTCAACTGTACCCACCTAGTGATTGACTACGAGATAGAAACCTAGTTTCCTTTTATAGGGACTCACACAGGTGACTTCAGGGGTATACCATGATACTTAGGACAGGCATCAGATCATTCTTTGTAGAGTATACCCAAAGGGTGTTTCTGTGTTCGAGTTACACTTGCACTAGAAATTTTCTCTAGTGTTGATTGGCATAACTATTATTC
This sequence comes from Picea mariana, assembly GCA_032191745.1. Taxonomy (NCBI): domain Eukaryota; kingdom Viridiplantae; phylum Streptophyta; class Pinopsida; order Pinales; family Pinaceae; genus Picea; species Picea mariana. The sequence continues at coordinate 39,391 of JASDQU011178400.1, forward strand.
CCACCATTCTATTGATTGGTTGATTTACCTTTAGGGACTTTCTAGTGTGTGCTTTGTGCTTCTCCCTAGATTTACCTTAGAGTTTCAGTTGATCATTTCAAAAAGTGGAAGATTAGTAACTTCATTGTTCGCATAGGCTCCAGGGCCTTCCACCGGTAACTTTGGAGCCATCGTCGCCATCGTTGAGGAATCAGTTAGATCAAGAAGGTTATTTTGAAGCTACCGGGCCATAGGAAACTATGCCGAGCCTGCTCCTAGAGAAGACATTCTTGCACCAGAGAAGACTATCATTTCCGACCTCGAAGTTGAAGGCTTCAGGCCCACAAACCCTCCGATCACTGATATTTCAACACCAATCCTTGTTCAGGTAGTCCCTCTTGAGGTGAATTCTCCTGATCGTCATCTTGCTAGGGGAATGGATATGGAAGCGAGTAATACTACTTCTACTGGGATTCCTCATACTCCCATCTCGACAACGAGTGGAGGAGGCATCGTATACCTCTAGTAAAATATCTACACTTTTAGTAGTGGCACAGTCTCTTCCACGTCTTTGACCACTTTTCATACTTCTAAAGTATAGAATACGTCTAGTGCTCCTTTCACATATGGGATGTTGGGGTTTGATTCAATCTTGTCTTTAACTTACTCTACTTTACATACTGTTGGCATAGGGGCAGGGATTTCTAATTATCCCTTGCAAGGATCCCTTGGGGGAACTTCTTCTCCATATAATGAAGTCCCTTACAATGGGGGTCATATCCCTCATTCGTCCCCTTCACTCAGAGGTGAGTTTCAACAACCATCCAGACCTAGTGTCAGTTCCATTTTTTTTAGTGGAGGGAGTAAAGGGCCTCAATACTTTATGACTTTGGTTGGGTCTATGCCTTTCTCATTGTTTGGTGCTTTTGGCAATAACACTTTCTTGTCATTTGTGTTTTAGTTAGGGGTCAACCCCTTTCTCAATCTACCTAACCCTATGCAAGGCTTTGTTCCTTCACAGGGAGTGATGATAGGAGCCTTCTCCTCTCAAGGTCTTAGAAATCCCTAGCAGGGTTATATACCTTTGCAAGGGATTTTGATCGGGGGAAACCCTTCCCATGCTTAGTGGAACCCCAAGAAAGGTTCATTTCCTATGCCAGGAGGATTGATTGGGGGCAACCCCAAACAAGGTTTTTGGAATACCATGCAGAGAGAAATCCCTACCCAAGGTATGTCATCAAATTATTAAAATCCATCGACGATGCAGAGTAGCACACAAACCCCTTATACTGGCCATGGAAACCATGGTTTTTACCAGATCCCTTGTCAGCACACAATCTTTTCCTAGCAACCTGGTGCCAACCAAAATCCAGGTTCTTCTTTTCCTTTAAATCCACCGCAACCTAGGTTACCCTTTCTGGAAAATATTCATATGACAGATTTTTTAAGGTTGTTAAATGATCCTATTTGTCATGATCCACATTGGCCTCCTATTCCAACTAAGTTTCCCTCAGACATACCAAAATTTGAAAGAAATCACGATGAAGATCCGAGTGATCATGTTACAACCTTTCACTTATGGTGCTCCTCCAACTCGTTGAAAGATGACTCTATCAAGTTGCAATTTTTGTAACAAAATATCACAGGGGGTGCTGCAAAATGGTATATTGAGCTCAATGGCTCGAAGTATGCTTACTTTAATGATTTGAAAATCATTTTCTTAAACCATTTTCAGCTACCGGTGAGATATGATGTTAGCATAGAGTTGTTGGCCAAATTCGATCAGACGAAGGCCATCCATATCTCTGATCATATCCAAGAATGGTGTCACCGGAAGAGCTTGATCAAAGTGAGGGTCCCTCCTATGTTTTTTCACAAGTGGTTCCTGATGTCTTTGGTGCCTTGTTTCTCCAAAGACGTCGCAACTTTTGTAGTTTTTTTTCGAAGAAGAGGCTATTATGAGGGCTCAACAACTAGAATTGATTTATTCCCAATCTGGTATGTTGTACAAGATTCTTCTTGACGCACTACGATCGACCTTTGACTTGACCAAAACGAAGTCTGGGCCTCATGACGATAGTATAGTAGGATCAACACAAAAAAATCCCACAGATCAGTTGTCTAACTAAATGCAACAATTGTCGATATGATAGACCATGGCTAACCAAAATTTGAGTACAGTTGCACCCACTACTCACACGTCGGAAGTACAGAGTGTGTAGATGATGAACCCCAAGGAAAACCAATATTCCAAGGGGAAAATAAAGAGCAATGGAAAGAAGGGTAAGCGGGTTAAAAAGGATGCTAACAATGTTGGTGGGGGAAAAAAATGATAAGATAAAGGTTAAGTTTTCATGTAAGATTTATGCGGATGATCAATTGACTCATCAATGCCCTCATCTTGAGGAATCCCATAAGCTTTTCGCACAAAAAAAACATGTTGTGTTAACTAACCCTTTACCTCAAGGGTAAAATATGGCACACGATTCCTCATCCACAACTGCAACTAGGGGAAATCAGGGTGCCCCCACATTTAATGGTAATAATGGAGCCAAAAATGTATACATGATGAGATCAGATGCTCATCTTTAGACCAGAGCTCATGATTATAGAATTCCTGAATCTATTGAGAAGGGAAAAGAGGCTTCCAACCCATTGCCTCCTATTCATATTGAGAAGACCATGGGAGAAACGATGAATAAAATCCCTAAAGGTGCGTTTAAGAAAGGTTATCATAATAAAAATGCAAGGGCTTCCTAGAACTATTATGTAGTTGAAGATCTTGCGCAAACCCCTTGTGCGATGTTTGCTCTGGAAGTTCTTCGTAGTTTCCCCTCATAGAGAAAAGCATTATAGTATTCCTTGGGTGCTGCTGAGCCATCTAAATAGAGAGCTATCATTTTTTACCCTTTCGATCACAAACCTCATTTTTCTTTACCATGTCGCCTTCCATATAGTATTGGTTTATGCCATGAAATTGTTGACACGAAATAATTTATGGACGGTGGTAGATGAGGGTGCGTCAACTTGCATTATGTCATTGGCATGTTGGAAGGCTATTGGTCAAACTGAGTTGTCTCCGTCTCCTATGTTTTTAACTGCATTTGACGACCATTCTTTTCGAACGCATGGCATAATCCCCTCCTTCCCCATGCAGTTGGAGGGAAAAACTGTGTGTGTCGATATCGAAGTAGTTGATGCACCTCTCGACTACAACATTTTGTTAGGATGAAGTTGGAATTACACAATGACAATGGTTGTATCCTCCATTTTTTCATGTTTTATGTTTTCCTCATGAAGGTAGGATAGTAACCATTGATTAATTATCCTTCTCTTATCTTGACCCTTCATTGGGGGCATCCACAGTCCCGATGATTGATAACCCGCAACAAGGTACTGTCAACTTAGGTGCTGGATTGTTTCCCTCTTTGATGAGAACTTTTGATTTTCCACCACCTTTGAATGATGTCAAGTTTATTTTGGTTGTCCCTGATCAACCTAAGACTGCAATCTTTGAAGTAGATTCTTTTCGATCAACTTATTTTAACAATATGTGGAATTTACCTTCCCCATCGACTTCTATGGAAGGGGTAGGGAATCCTAGCATGTCTATGCCCCTATATGCAACTGAGTTTGTGTACAATATTGTTCAACAAACCTCAACCAAATCTGATCTAGCTCCCCCTCAAGAGATAGATCTTGTTCTAGAGCCTATTTTGGCTCAAGAGTCTCTCACTTCTCACGATCCTTTGGACTTGGTCTTGCCCTCCGACGAGGCAATTTTAGAGGCAATGATGGGTTTATAGGCCTTGGGATGATCTTCATCATAGGTCATACTTTTTACCTGAGCTTAGGAGAGTGGAAGTGGGAGATTTCACCACAACCATGAATGGAGATACCACTTGTCCTGTTAATCCTTTTGCCATGCACAGAATCTATGCTGAGGGAAACATGGTGAGTATATCTGAAACGATTCCAATTGACATCTCCAAAACCCCTAGCATCATTGAAAACATCTTCATCGGAGTAGATTGTTCCCCCAAGGATATTCAGGTGTAGACTGAATTATTTAAATAATTTCATGACATTTTTACCTAGTCTTATAAGAAAATTCTAGGTATTGACTCTTGTATAATTGAGCACGAGATTAGGACTTATCCTGATGCTAATCTTGTTCGGAAGAAGCTTCACCCAGTCAAACTTTTCAAGGCAACGACTATCAATGTTGAGGTAGAGAAATTGATTAAGTCTTGTTTCATCTAGCCAGTTCAATTGACAGAATGGGTGTCAAACCTTGTTCTCATCAATAAGAAACAAGGTATGATTCGTGTGTGCATGGATTTTCACAATCTGAACAAAGATTTCTTGAAAGATAAATTTTCTACCCCATCCATTGATCAGATTATCGATGAATGTGCGGGCTATGAAAATTTTCTTTTATGGACGGTTTCTCAAGGTACAATCAGATTTAGATCAAGCCCGAGGATCAACATAAGACTTCTTCCATATGTCCTTGGGGTACGTTTGCATATAGGAAAATTCCTTTTGGCTTAAAACATGTTGGAGCTACTTTTCAACGGGCAATGTCATTCACCTTCCATGACCTCAAACATATAGTCAAGGAATATCTTGATGATATTACGTCACATTCTCGCAAGAGATCTGATCATCCCACTCACCTTCGAATTATTTTTGAGAGGTGTCTCTACTACCGGATTCGCATAAATCCAAACAAGTGTAGTTTTTGTGTTATGTCGGGACATTTATTAGGTTTTATCATGTCCACTAAAGGGATCATGGTCGATGCTCTTGAGGTTGAGGCAATAGTTCAATTTCCTTTCCTACGCATAATACCTCAACTTCAGAGTCTTCAAAGGAAAGATAAGTTCCTATGGATATTTGTTTCTAAATACGTCGAAATAACTAAAGGGTTTATGCATCTTTAGAAAAAAAGGGTCCCATTCTTTTGGGATGAAGTGACTCAACGCTCTTTTGAAGCATTGAAAAGTGCCATGATGTCTACCCCTCTGCTTAGACCTCCTGATTATGACAAATATTTCTTGTTATAATTGGTTGCAGTAGAGTCTACCATCGATATGTTCTTGTTTTAGGAGGATGACGTGCTCTAGGACCGCATTATATACTACCTTATCCAAGGCTTAGTCAGACCATAAATCAACTACACTCACGTTAAGAAACTAGCTTTGGAAACTATCCACGGTGTCCAAAGATTTCATCATTATATTCTACTCTGTAAGACCACCGTCGTAGTTGTCATTAATCCTTTTCAATATGTGTTGACATGATGGGTCATCAATCGGAAGATTAGTCGATGGATAGTTATTATTTAGGAATTTGATTTGGACTTTGTTTCAGAAAATTATAAGAAGTCTTTGGTCTTTGTCGAGATAGTTTTGGAACTCCCAAATGAGAGTGGCAATGATTTTCCCCAAGAGTCATTGCTCAATGAGGATATATTCCTTATTTCATATTCTGACCCTTGGTATGGAGATATACTTGTGTATCTTTGGAATTTGAAGTGTCCTTACTCTGCTTCTCGTGATGAGCATCGACGAATACGCCATCAACATGTAATTATCTTATCATCGATGATACTTTGTATCGTCAAGGAGTTGACTGCATTCTCCATCGTTTTTTGACTCATGAGGAGGCAGAGCTTGTGTTAAATGAATACTGCAATGGAGCATGTGGCTGTCACTTGTCTTGGTTGGAAAAATCCTAGAAAATCCTTCATCCTGGATACTTCTAGCCCTCATTAATCAAATATTGTATAGATGCGGTTAAGAAGTGTCACCCATGTCATATCTTCTCTTGGAAGATGCAGGCACACCTTTCTCCTATGTTTCCTGTTATTGTTGTTGGTCCCTTCACTAAGTGGAGAATTGATTTCAATACATGCCACTCAGCTTCGACTAGGGGGCATAATTATATCATTTTGGTAGTATCCTACTTCACTAAGTGGGTCGAAGCCATGCTAACATTTAGTAATGACGGGGAAACAAAGACACTTTTCGTTTTCAACCAAATTGTCGCTAGGTTCGGTATACCGAAATATATTTTCACGGACCACGGAATTCACTTTCAGAATAAGATGATGACTGAGTTAACATTAAAGCTTGGGTTTAAGAAAGAACATTCATCACCCTATTATCCACAAGTTAACGATCAAGTGGAGGCTATCAATAAATTTCTTAAGACTATTCTACAATGGACAATCAATTCGGCCAAGTCGAATTGGCATTTGATGTTATATTCATCACTTTGGGCATATCGAACTTCTGTCAAGACTACTATGGGTTTCTCTCCTTTCCAACTTGTTTATGGGCTGGAGGCAGTCTTTCCTATAGAGTTTCAGATTCCTTCTCTCAAGTTTGTGGTGGAACTATTTCCCAATACAACTATGCCTGAAGAGAGTCTTGTCTATCTCGGGCAGCTCAATGACCAACATAGATATGCATCTTTTTCTAATGATGCTCATAAACATCATTTCAAGTGTCAATATGATCGGCCAGTTCTCCCTAGAGTTTTCTCCGAAGGTGATCTTGTCTTGGTCTACGATCATGATAAAGATCCCTTGGGGGCAGGAAAATTTAAACCCACGTGGTTCATACTATTTATTATTAATAAGTATTATGCTTAAGGTTGGTCACCTGAGTGTGACTTCTTGTAAATAGTGTATATTTTTATTTATACATTTTAGTATTTTTTTTAATAGACATGTAGTTTATTGTGTTTCTACATTATGGTAGATGTCAAGTGAATCTAAATTTTATGTTGGGTTTGCAGACGATGCTAGCCAACACACTCAGAGGATTTCTTCTACAACTTGGGTGATCTTCACACCCACTGGTCAGTTGGTATATTCTGGAGGTGTTTGTCTAGGAGAAGCAACCAATAATGTTGTTGAGTACAGTGTTGTACTAGAATTACTACGTGATGCATTGTCACATGGTATTTATCGCCTTTGAGTTTATCTTGATGATGAACTGGTAGTGTCACAGTTAAATGGAATGTATTGCGTCCATGATCCCACCCTTCACCGACGATTCCTTTGGGTACGTATCTTAGAACGTTATTTTGATTATATTACATATATTCATGTTCCTAGGAGATATAATTAATTAACTGATGCATTGGAAAATCATGTTTTAGATTGGCATATTTCACACACATAAATATAAAATCACACACATACACACACATGTAAATATATTTGTACAAAAAAAAATTACTCCATAAGGAAAAAATATATGTATATATATAAAGTATCCAAAAAAGTGATTTCACAGTACAAAATGTGGGCCATAAGCATCAAAAGTGTCAATAATATATTTCTAGGCTTAAGCCCTCAATACATAGAGAGATACAAAAATTGTTGCTCTAGCATGCATGATGTCCAATACTAGTCTAATCTCTAGGCCTATTGGCCCTACTATACTGTAATACAACGTTGGCCAGACGCCATAATAATTGGACCCATGCTTTGGGTACTACCACGACATGAGCCTGCATAGATGGTGGCAAATCCTCGATCTCTGACATCAACACACTCCGGGTGAGGGACGTCAAGTTCCTCTCTACCATCATCAATACTCTCTCGACCTCTGCCGATGATGGTCTTGCTATTGCTACAGATCCTCCTCGTTGGGCCTGCTCTCACAGACGATGCCTAGTTCAGGGGAGTTTTGTTGGTCGTACTGGTCCCACATCTGTACATAAAAGACTTTTTGAGTTATTACCGTGACATTAACAAAAATATGTTTTCTTTCT
>JASDQU011178401.1:4905-16275 GCA_032191745.1 Picea mariana
CATTAACCATTGTTTTCATTTATAACCAGTTAAATGTGAACACATATCATCAATATATCATCAACAAATCATCACCATAAGAAACACAAAGAACACAAGATGTATGTACAATTTTTATTTATTATGGACTACAATCCTTGGGGTTTATCAGCAATAATTGAATAGAGTACAACTCTATAAGAGCACCAGCTCTATAATGCAAGACTCGACTTACACCCTCAGCACCAACTGAGATGAGGCAACAATCCTCAACAGATATCAATTTGTCACAGGTACGCAACCTGTCAGTAGTGCAGCACACGTATGTACGCACCCTACCAATAGTACAACTCGTGTATGTACGTGGTCATTCTATACTACAACCTGCGTATACCTCTGAGAAACTAGTGTTTTTCTTTTCATCACACACTCAGAACCTTTGCAACTTGCAATCACATTCTCTTCTATCTTTCACTATCCAATATGACTCACAACCAATCACAACACATCCAAGCTCTCTAACAACCTACTCATGCTCCTCAACCATACAAAATGAATGCTACTCAATCATGTATAAACAACCAATATACTATAGCCAGCATATCGATATTGAATCATAAGAGTGTTGCTCACACCATCAACCAACACAAACCACATCACAACAACCATACCAAGAATGACTTAAGCATTCACCACACAACAAACAAGAGTATCCATCAAAACAATAATATAACCATACCAGAGTTTCTATGGTAGATCTGAGCCCATAGAATGCAAATCTGGAACCTGCTTCAGTCTTCAAGAGCCTGTCATCATCTCAAACACCAATCTCCATGACTTCATCCACTCTACACATCACGTCTTCATACAACCCGCATATGTACGCATCTTGGCCCACTACAGACAGTGTATACCTCATAAACTAGGGTTTCTGAACTTCCGAGTCTTTTTTCGTCATGATCTCGGACTTGTCGAAACTTTGATGTGTCCATGAGATCCTCCAGATCCTCTCTCTCTCAAAATAGATCTTCAATACATGCTCAAGAGATGCATAAAAAGGATGTCTTTTACAAGAGACCCTTGCATCTTATTTATACTCTTCATCTTCTAGGTCACTTAACCCACTAATAGGTCACTTAACCCATTTCTAGGTCACTTAACCTATTTTCCTCATTTTTAGGGTTAACCACTTTCCATGATTAGAAAGTTCCCCATTACATTATCATTTAAATATTCCTCCTTGACTTTGTCACCTCACTTTATCATTTAAATAATCTTCTTTGTTTTTGTTACTTCACTTTATTATTTAAATAATCTTCCTTGACTTTGTCACTTTACTTTATCATTTAAATAATATTTTCTTCTTTGCAATCTCTTTGACTTCTTTAACCTTTTGGGGCTTCAAGCCTACATATGAGGGTTCTCCATCTTCGTAAGACCATAACTCTCAAACCATGAGGAGTTATGTGACACTCCACATACCACCGGAAATGGCAGGACAAGCACTATCCATCTAGGATAGTTTCACTTACAAATTCATTGATCTTCATCTCATTATTCCACAATTAAGCATGGGTTCTCCAACCATACTTCAAGGATAACTCAACCGCAAAGCGTCTTCCCGTGAGGGATTTCACCATAAGGGAACCAATTTGGAGTTCATCCATTTGTACACCTTATCAACCATGATAAGACAATAATGATCCAACTGCATCATATCAATAACAACTCATTGATCCATCTTCATCTATGCATCATATCAATGATAATGATTCCACTTGACATCTATCTGTTACACATTATTTTGGTCATCCCTATGATCGTTAATGATGTAAACCTATATGTTGCCTTCAGAGGGGTCACAGTGGCCTGAGTTCCTAAAGAGAGAAGGGAGAAGAACTTCTCCTGAGAAAAGAAGTTGCATTTTCCTATGTAAAAACCTTATAAAAAAGGATGTTCGCAGGTTGCTATATAGGCAGGGTGCGAGAATGAACAATTCTCGCAGGTTGCACTATAGCCAGGGTGCGAACAGTTCACAGGTTTCTATATAGCTAGGGTGCGAGAATGCCAGCACGTGGGAAAAATGAGCGATTTCTCGAATCTTCTAGAAGGAGAAGCTTCTTTGGTGAGGTGGCATCCGAATGGTTTGGATCTTACTCGCTTTCATGATTTAGTGGGATCATCCTAACCTCCTCACCTTATCTTCTTTAGATTATAAAATGAGAGGAGTTCTCATGGAGAAGGGGTTCATGAACTTTTGGTTGGCTTGGAATTATTAGCTTGATTAGAGTGGCTTTGAGATTTGCTTTGTCAAGATAGATTGTGAGTAGCTATCAGATCTATGGTTTTAGAATCTTTGGAGCAAGAAGTGTGTTGGAAACAAAGGACAGTTGGAAGGGACCTTACGACATCAAGGCAATGGTTGTAACCTCTCTTTCACATTTAATATGATACGGTAATATGTTTCTTTCCCATAAAGTTAGTTTTACTTTATTACATGATTCCTTGATCACATGTATAGACTAGGTATTGAATATATTAATCTTGCTTGTACTTCGATTGGTTTGTATTGTTGTGATTGGACGGCACAAGAGCATTGGAGCGGAGCGAGGAACAAAAAAGAATAAAGGAGAGCGTTCATAAGGTATGTCCACCATCCATTTCTCTTAGTTCATTCAATAGTCTAGATCTAGGGAAAGAGTAGTATTCTGTCACGTTTTGTTCCAGATCCAGGTGGATCTGGGGAGATTGGTCTGTGTCCGCACTCACGAATTTATCCTGAAACACTATCCATTTTCATCAAGGACAATACATATTATATTTGACATCCGTCATCAATCAATCACTTGACATCAATCAATCAAACCTTTGTCTTCAATAACAACATGATCCAACAATCTCCCCCTTTGGATTTGATGGCAATACCAACATTGATGTCAACACGAATCATTGATGTCAACATGTAGACAAGGCATGCTCTACATCAATAGTCATCAATCATATCAATGTGACTATCTCTCCCCATCAATAAACATCAATCACATCAATGTGACTATCTCTCCCTCTTTGACATCAATGGAAAAGGGTCGCTCTCCTCTTGGGGTTGCTCCCCCTACTTGAACTCCCCTTGGGGCTGCTCCCCCTATCTGAATGTCTTTGATCTTCCTCTGAATAATATCTCCCCTTTTGAGCAAGGGATATCACTCTGATGTAATGTTGAATATGCATCGCTCATACTCCCCCTATGACCATCGCTCCCCCTGGAATTATGCATATGTGCTCTTTCTTCAAATATAGGGCTATTTCCTAGTGTGCTTCTGATAAATTTCTCCTCCTAGAATCATGCGAAGAAGATTGAATCCCCCTATGGGTATGTCTCCCCCTGCCTTCTTTGCAAGATGAACATCATGCTACCACATGACGATCCTTGGACCTGTTTATGCATCAAACTCGTGCCATACCAAACATCATGAAGCAAAAGATATATCAACAATGAAATAGAGAATCAAGAGAAAAATATCAACCAAGTACATCCTGTACCAAAATGTGTGCTCATCATGCACAACACCCATGTACATCAACATCATACAATGTTCCAAAAGATATTATCCATTGAATGTATCAAACATATGCCTCTATCAATATGCCAACATGTGCATCAACAATGTGCATCTACCAATATGCCAATAATGTGCATTTACCAATATCACAACATGATGAATCGTCATACATGTATGCCAAATCTTCCATAAAACATGTTCCAATCAAATGCTAGTAGGTTCCTCTAGCAATGTACCAATCATGCATCAACTATATATCAAGCTATATCTCATCAATGATGTACAACATGATCAACTCACCAACTACATGTCCAAATATGTAGCCTATCCATATGCCAAATGCATGCACCAATATATCCGACAAGTAAGCTTCCAGTAATACATCACAAGATATATCGATGAAACTCAAATATGTACTAGCTATGTACCCCAACAGATCAGCCTCAATCCTCCATTCATTGCAAAAAATACCAAGCATTCAATAATACATGTACTGGTAGTGTGCTTCAATAGATCAATGACATCTCTAGCTAGAATCATCAAGATATATCACATAACCAAGGTGCCATAAATTCACTGTCATAACCAACATTCTTCTTCAACAGAAAATGCCTCAATCCATACTCATGGGTTAGTGCCATGCATCCAAGATGGCCTTTCATTATTTTTTATCATCACTTTACATAATCTAATATAGAATCATGAAAACCTGCAGAAAAAAGTGTTAAAACCTGCAACAAACAATGTCATACCCTACAACAGAGAGTTATACCATCACATCAAGCTGCAACCCATGTGCATTGCCTTTTCCCAAGGCCTTACCACATATACGTGGCCTTATGCACAACAAATTGCGCATGTACGCGACCTATTCAAGGTCATCTTGCGTATGTACACGACTAATACCACTTTCACCTGCGTATTCTTCAGTAGATGACACACTTGAGCTTCCTTTAAGGCTTCCATTCTACTCTGGTTGCTCAGTCTTCTTCACCCACTTCTGAAGGTGTCCTTGCTTCTTCGAACTTGAGCTTTGAGATTCTATATTTTCAAATATGTCTCCCTTCCTTACTTTGTTCCTTCTTCTAGTTATGCTATGTGAAGTCCTCATCATGAACTTTCTTCCTATGTTCCAACAATCCTGAGATTTGTGGCCAAATCCAGTACAAATGTAGCATCTCATGTTGTGACAGTGAACAACAATGTGTCCTACTTGATCACATCTCCAACACCTAATGGTGTTATGAAATCTTCCATTATCTCTCCTTGCATAAGATCTGCATTCCAAAGCTTTTTGACCATATTCATTACATGAATAACATTGACCATGAAAAACACTTTCATACCTTTGCTTTGGTGTCCATTTTCTTTGAGGTGTAAAGATGGCTTCTTGAAGTCTTCCTTGCTTTGTTCTTTTGAAACTTTCCTTGCCTCGTGTGGCAACATTGTCTTCATCCTTTGAGGCACTTACCTCATGCTTCTTTGAGGTGTTTGCTTCAACATGTGTAGCTTCTTTCTTGTATCCAATACTTGATTTATCATTTGGTGATCTTTGACTTTCCAAGATCTCATTCAAGATTTGTGAGCTATTCAAGAATTTGTTTAACTTTTCTACTTTCTTTCTAAGGTCAACAACTTCAGCTTCTAACTTATGACATACATGTCTCTTCCTTTTCATTTATTTGATTCTTCAATAGTTCCTCTACCCTTTTGGCTTCTTCAATTTGGATCTTAAGATGGACAATAGTTTCAAGACTTTTGCTAATCTCATCATCTACCTTCTTATATTCTTTTTCATTCTTTAGTCTTGTGATCTCTTCTTCCTTTTCTTCTAATTGAGTCTTATTACTCTTGTCTTGTTCTTTGAGCATTTCCTTCAACTTCAAGATGTTCCTTCAACTTCAAGATGTGCCTTTGACTCTTCTTAAGAAACTTCTTAGTGTTATCTGAAAGATAGCTATAGTCTATATAATAATGGTCATTTATATATTCATATAAACCATTTTCAACCTTGTTTTGAAGTTCTAATAGATTTTCTTCTATTCTTTCCATGGGATAACTACCATCAAACTCTACACAAACTATCTCTAGATTTTCTTCTTCACTTGTAGAGAAAAATTCAACATCATCACATTTTGAGTCATTGCAGTCAAGGGTCTTTGAGGATTATTTACCTTCATTTGACATATCTTCAAGGTATTCCTTTTTGCCAACATCATCACATGATTCTTTGCCTTCACTTGAAATGTCTTCAAGATCTTCTTTTGTGCTATCATCACTTGATTCTTTGTCTTCATTTGAAATGTTTTCAAGATCTTCCTTTGTTCTATAATCACTTGATTCTTTGTCTTCATTTGAAATGTTTTCAATATCTTCCTTTGTGCTATCATCACTTGATTATTTGTCTTCATTTGAAATGTTTTCAAGCTCACATTTTGAAATAATGCAATCAAGAGTTTTTGGAGATTCTTTACCTTTAATGATCTTGATGGAGTGGTCTTCAATATATTCCTTATCCTTCTTGCTTTGATATGTCTCCTCTATATTTAGCCATAGATCCTTGGCGGAAGTTCATTGTCCCATGCTCTCTTTGATAGGGTTTGAGAGTCCACTAAGAATGGTATTGAGAGCTAATGCATCATTCTTCTTTCCTTCCCTTTGAGCTGCAATATGTGATTTGTTCTTCAATGAAACTGATCCACCAATGGCTACCTTCCAAATACCTATTCCCATTTCCTTCCAATGCACTCTCATCTCTATTATCCAAGTAGAATAGTTTTCCTCATCAAGGATTTGAACTTCATCCATTTGTGTCTCCATGGATGTCCTCCAATCTTGTTAAGGCTTATGGTGAAGGCCTCGCTATAATACCAATTGTTGGACACACCGACTAAACTGAGAGGGGGGGGGGGGTGAATAGTGTAGGGCTGTTTTCCCAAAATCCCCTTTTACACAAAACTCATTAATAAGAAATCACCATTAAGTCATTAACCATTGTTGTCATTTATAACTAGTTAAATGTGAACACATATCAGCAACATATATAAGCAATATATTATCAACAAATCATCACCACAAGAAACAAAAAGAACACAAGATGTATGTACAATTTTCTTTTTATTACACACTACAATCCTTGGGGTTTATCATCAACAACTGAATAGAGTACAACTCTACAAGAGCACCAGCTCTATAATGCAAGACTCAGCTTACACCCTCAGCACCAACTGAGATGAGGCAACAATCCTCAAAGATATCAATCTGTCACAGGTACGCGACCTGTCGGTAGTGAAACACACGTATGTACACGCCCTACCAGTAGTACAACCCACGTATGTACGCGGTCATTCTATACTACAACTTGTTTATACCTCTAAGCCACTAGTGTTTTTCTTTTCATCACTCACTCAGAACCTCTGCAACCTACAATCACAATCTCTTATGTCTTTCACTGTCCAATCTAACCCACAACCAGTCACAACACATCCAAGCTCTCCAACAACCTACTCATGCTCCTCAACCATACAAAATGAATGCTACTCAATCATGTATAAACAACTAGTATATTATAGCCATCATATCAATATTGAATCATAAGAGTGTTGCTCACTCCATCAACCAACACAAACCACATCACAACAACCATACCAAGAATGCCTTAAGCATTCAACACACAAAAAACAAGAATATCCATCAAGACAACAATATACCCATACCAGAGTTTTTATGGCAGATTTGAGCCCATAGAATGCAGATCTGGAACCTGCTTCAGTCTTCAAGAGCCTGTCATCAACTCAAACACCAATCTCCATGACTTCATCCACTGTACGCACCATGTCTTCATACAGCCTGTGTATGTACGCATCTTGGCCCACTACAGACCGTGTATACCTTAGAAACTAGGGTTTCTTAACTTTCGAGACTTTTTTCGTCATGATCTCAGACTTGCCGAAACTTTGATGCGTCCATGAGATCCTCTCTCTCTCATAATAGATCTTCAATACATGATCAAGAGATGCACAAAAAGGATGCATTTTACAAGAGACCCTTGCATCTTATTTATACTCTTCATCTTCTAGGTCACTTAACCCACTTCTAGGTCACTTAACCCATTTCTAGGTCACTTAACCCATTTCTAGGTCACTTAGCCTATTTTCCTCATTTTTAGGGTTAACCACTTTCCATAATTAGAAAGTTCCCGATTACTTTATCATTTAAATATTCCTCCTTGACTTTGTCACCTCACTTTATCATTTAAATAATCTTATTTTATTTTGTTACTTCACTTTATTATTTAAATCATCCTCCTTGACTTTGTCACATTACTTTATCATTTAAATAATAATTTCTTATTTGCAATCTCTTTGACTTCTTTGACCTTTTGGGGCTTCAAGCCTACATATGATGGTCCTCCATCTTCGTAATACCATAACTCTCAAACCATGAGGAGTTATGAGAAACTCCACATACCACTGAAAATGGAAGGACAAACACTATCCATCTAGGATAGTTTCACTTACAAATTCACTGATCTTCGTCTCATTATTCCACAATTAAGCATGGTTTCTCCAACCATACTTCAATTATAACTCAACCACAAAGCGTCTTCCCATGAGGGCTTTCACCATAAGGGGACCACTTTGGAGTTCATCCATTTGTACACCTTATCAACCATGATAAGACAATAATGATCCAACTCCATCATATCAATGACAACTCATTGATCCATCTTCATCTATGCATCATATCAATGATAATGATTCCACTTGACATCTATCCATTTTCATCAAGGACAATACATATTATATTTGACATCAGTCATCAATCAATCACTTGACATCAATCAATCAAACCTTTGGCATCAATGACAACATGATCCAACAGGGACCACTTTCCTTAACTTTAGGGCTTCTTAAATTTTCTTGTTACAACTACTTTACCCTTTCATTCATTGACGTGTAACCAACTAGGAGAGTTTTGACCATTATTTGGGGCTTCCATATTCACAAGGCCATAACTCCTCAACCATGAGGATCCATATGGCATACCACCTATCACCTAAAATGGAATGACATGTATTATCCATATATGATAGTATTACCTAAAATTTCACTTTCATTCATGTCACTATTCCTCAATAAACTATGGGTCCCATAACCACACCTTTGAGGCTACATGTAGACTACATCAAATGTACCAAACAAACTCATCATCAATCATGATCATATAAATGTCAATCGATTTTCCAACATCTCTATATCTCTCCAAGGGTTGAAATTAATCTCTAAGGGTTGACATTAATCTCTAAGGGTTGAATTCAATCTCCAAGATCACTCTCCAAGGGTTGAGATCAATGATAAACAAATGTTCAAGCCATCTGTCCATCAATCTAAACCATCTGTCCAACAATCTCCCCCTTTGGAATTGATGGGAACACCAACATTGATGGAAACACTTAGACATGGCAACACTCATGCTCAAACTTTATGTGACCATCACTCATCATCAATGTTTCTCACTCTCCCCCTTTTACATCAATGGAAAAGGGTATCTCTTTGGGTATCTCTCCCCCTTTGGGGTTGCTCTCCCTTATTGAAATCTCCTTGGGGATACTCCTCATGTATATATTACCTCTATCTCTCCATCGTCATGAATTTCTTTATCTCTCACCCTTTGACAGAGGATTAACTCCCCATTTCAATATGTCTCCTCCTGATATTGTACCTACTTAAACCAATCATGGGTGGAGGAGTAAATCCCTCTGTGGGTATGTCTCCCCATGTCTGCATGATACGGATCTTACTTTCTCTCTCTCTGATGATTTTCCTTCTTGTAATATTTAGAGCTACCTGTGAAAATTTTCCTTGTCCATTGGTGCTTCCTCATGTAATTCATGACATATATAAAAACCATTCAAACTTAAAGCATTCAAATATTCCTTTATCATAATCATCCAACTATCTCTAAGTTGATTTCTGAAACAGTCTTTGAACCAATTTTTGAATCTCTAAATCAATCTTTGAACCAATCTCTGAACTGATTTGTGAATCTCTGAATCAATCTTTGACCATATGTCACAAACTATCAATAACTCTGCTACTCAACTATCCACAATGTTGACCCATATGTCACTGTACAAAGACTACTCTGAATCAAATATGTATGCTGATCTGATCTATCTGCTCATCAAACTCTACATGTGATCCAGATTTTATGAGAAGAAGGAAATGAATACAAATTATTATCAAAATGTGTTTGACACAAAATAACAGATATACAGTAAAATTGGTTTCTATTTAATAATGAAATAAGATGAAACTGTAAAATGTAGCTAAAACAAGCTTGCTAGAATGGTGGCAGCTTATCTCTGAGAAGAAATGTGACGACTGCGCTCATTCGCAAGAAGATGACTACAATGAGGCTCTAAAGTCCTTTTTACAATAAATATGAATGCCAAAACCCTAGACATCCAAAAAACTAACCCTAGGAGATGAAGCGCCAAAAGTCATGTGGGCCCCGTTGGGGTAAGTTAGTACATCAACTTCCCGGGGTCGTAACTTTTGCATACGATATTTGTTTTAGGCAGACGATAGCCTGTTGGAAAGGTATAACTGAGAGGAATGATTTTCGACTGGTCCAAGTCAGTGCATTTGGCAATGATTTGGTCCCCAAATCCCCAAAAAATGTCGTTTAGGTCCTTAAAATGACCTCGAAAGTTTGGAACCCGAAAAACTGCCAAGGCGGAAACCTATTTTTCGAGCCAATGGAATAGGTTGGTGGCCACTGACATTCACTTGGATCAATCCTCTCTCCTTAGAAAGCAATGGTATCCATTGTGTTGAGTTTCCCCATCAAATGAGGAAATTTCTGCTGTATTTGGCCCCGAGTGAGCCACTTTCCTTGGTACAGGAGCTGCCTGGCTTTGAAAACTAGATAAAGATGGATCCTTTCCTGGTGAGTTCCCTTGACCTATTTGTCCACAATATGATCAATGGATGTATGTTTTATGTATTCGGGTTTGATCTCTATTGGTGTTAGTTTTTCTGCTACTTCTAAGGTGTCTAATAATGGTGGGAAATAAGGTTGAACAAGATCCACGTTGAACACTGGGTGCAGGCCAAGGAAAGGAGGAATGTTGAGCTCAAAAGAATTATCCCCCACAACCTTGGTGATGGTGTACAACCCATAATGGAGTGAGTGAATCTTCCAATGGGGTCATGTAAGGCGTTCTTTCTACAAGAGCAAGCAAACTTTTCCTCCCACCTGAAACTTATGTGGCACCCGATGTTGATCATGGTGCTACTTGTACTTGTGATTGGACTTTTGTAGGATATCCTGGACCTGTTGGCGGATGTGTTGGATCCGATCAATGAACCGGGTGGCTTTGTCATCTTCAGTTGGAGTAGGAGATGAGTCGGCCGAGGTGACCGCAAGGGGAAGTGCAACATCTACGGGCCCCAATGGTTGGAATCCCAACCCCACCTGAAAGGGGATGTGGTCGATTGAGCTATGTAGGGATTGGTTGTAGCTATGTTGGGCATAGGGAAGACTATCATCCCATGTGCGAGGGTGCTTGGAATTATACATGCGCAAGATATGCACAATCATTCGATTTATGACCTTGGTTTGGCCATCTATCTGGGGGTGGAAGGTCGTGGATTTGGTGAGCTTGGTGTCCAGCAGTGACCAAAGGCGCGACCAGAATGTGCTGAGAAACAACTATCCCAATATGAGACAATGGTTTGTGGGATTCCAAAATGTACCCAGACTCATTGAAAGAAAAGCTTGGCAGTGGCCTTTGCTGTGATGCTCTTCTTCCAGGCAACCAAAA
>JASDQU011178402.1:26461-39718 GCA_032191745.1 Picea mariana
TATGCATGAGTGCAATTCTCAATGCATACTTATTCAATGCACCTTGCATTGAATTACATAATGCTCTTTATCTCAGTCATGTATCTCACCATCCACAAGTTGGAATTTAGGCCAATGTGTTGACACATTCTTCACACACTTCCTATTGTCTTCCCAATTAACTGGATGCCTTCCTTTTCGACCCAAACACTACACCAAGAATATAATTTCGTGGTGTTCATTAGTGTTAGCAAAAAGGTTGCAGTCCAAGTTTTTTTTAAAGGTAGGAATATTTAGTACAAGTGTGGCTCATAAACTTTCCATATCTGTACCTTGCCATGTCCAACCATGTCTTGGTCTCATACATGACTAGCTTACTGGCATTCATTCCTATAACAAGTTCTTATCTTTTAATTCTTTGGTTATTACCCGATAACCAAATTAACATGACATTCTACTATGCCAGTGTGTGCATTCAAAAGCTAAAAAGATTTGAATTAATACAGGCCTCCAGCCTTTACCACATCCAGTGGTATGAAATCAATAATATAATCATGCGATTTTATATAATAACTCTGGCTGAGAAAATTCTTACCTAAATTTCCTTTCAACAATTATGCAAAAAAAAAAAAGTAATAAAAACTCATACCTGCATGACTGCCATTAATAAATTTTATACTACCTTAATGTCTGATGGCAGTAGAAGCTTTCATGCTTCTTTTATCAAACTTATAACCAACACTTCAGCTCTCTGTTTCTTCCCTCCTTATGCAACAACATCACCAACAACATTTGCAAACATGCAAGAATTATTTCCTCTGGCTGACCCAAAAAGCCATAACATAATTGCTGCCACAGAAATTGCAACAACTTCTTTCTCCCTATAAAACTTTTCCTTATTGATCCCAGAAGTCTACAATTCTTCCCAAATTCCTAAATCTTCTTGTGCTCCCACTGTGATCATTGTGCATGATTATTCCTGCTCTCAACACTTTCGATGCAGTGCCCCACCTCAGCGGGGTTTGTTGGCCTTCCGATCAAAGGATCGTTCAAGCTTCTAAGTCGAATTGACTCTTCGGGATCATGATTGAAACCAAAACAATTATACACAGGCCCCCTTTTCTCCTTTAGGCACAGGTCCTGTGATACCCGCGCCCTCTATTTGCGCGCTTATGAAATGTCGAGTTTAAGGCGCTAGCTCCTTTTTCATTAGCCCCTTCCTTCATATGGCCCTGGGCTATGAACTCATGGAAAAATGTGATTGCGGGCATGGGCAAGAGTGGTTTTAGGCCAACCCGCTTTTCACACCGCAATTCATCTCCAGCTGCCATGTATCACTTTGTTAAAACCGTGGTATAAATTGCGGCCTGCTCTCAGATTTTTAACATCCGAGCAAGTTCTGGCCCTGCAATCCAACTCGACCGTTGATCTCCAATTCCTTGGCGATACCTCTCGATCAATGACTGTTTTCTATTATTTACCTGTCTCTGGCCAACTGTCCAATCAGTGACCTTTTCTCCATTCATGCATGATCTCAGATCTCCACGATCTATCGACACGTAGCTCCCTTCCAAATCAAAGACCACGATTGATTCTGGCCTTCCGACCTTCGAGAGTTTCACCTCTCCAATCTCGCTTCCTCCTCAGTAACTATCTTCCGAAGTGGAAGATCTGCTAACACCTGTCACTTCATATGGGTGGCTATGATTTCCTCTGTGATTCCGACCTTTGGTAGTTTTAGTTCTCAAACTCTCGTTTCTTCTGGAGATATTTCTCCGAAATGGAAGATCATCTGCCAAGTGCCCTCCTCAATCGATGTTTCTGCTCCCGCTTTGGGACTTTGGCCTCCTTAACTAGATCGACAGTCCTTCGGCTCCCTCCTCGATCAACGATCAAGATCTTCTCCAGGTCTTTGGAATTTTCCCCGCTCCGCTTTTCCAGAGTCTAGATATGGCACCACGTGTCCTCCTTCACATCAAAGGCTCACGTCGTTTCGAGACTTCGGCATTCAAGATTCTCAAACCTCAACAAATAAAACTCTCTGGAGTGAATCCTTCTGGAGTGTTAGATCCTTTGACATTTGTCCTCCCTAATCCAATGATTGTGATCAATTTCACGAACTTGAACTTCACAAGTTCTCTCATTTCTCAACCCTACCTTCCAGGTCTACGAATAAGGTAAATGTTGATCTCCCACAATTCTTCAGATGTCTGAGTCCTTGAACTCCCAGATCCACTACCACTTGTCAATGTTGATGATGGACGATTCCGATGACTTCAGAACCTCAATACTTCGTGAGTCCACTCTCTTGTGCACCTTAAAAGAGTTAAGTCTCGTTCACTTTCCTTGGAATCCAACGACTGTTGGTCCTCACACTCAGATCTGATGGACAGATTTGATCTCCTCTTGTGCATGTTCCTTCTATCTGGACGTGAAATTTGACGGCCATATCTCTTCCTCTGCAGTTGATCTAACGACAGTTGTCGCTCCTCTTCCTGAGCTTTCGCTTTCTCCCGAAATGGGAAAATTTCTAAATGTCAAGGCTTTAACCTTTGATCATTCTTCGAGTCCTTGACTTTGGGTCTTGTCTGCATTTCTGAAAACACTATCCTTCTTGAGCTTCTGGACTTGGGATAAGTCCGACTCTTGTGCACCCTTTAAACTATCTCCTCTGAGCTTCTTGAACTTTCTCAGTCTCCCAAGGAATTCTACCCTTCTGTGTCTTCCAAAAGAATTTCCGGTGCCCTCCTGACATGTTCTACGCTCATCCTACTGAGATTTTGAACTTGAAACAAGTTCGTCTCTACACACATTCCTTGCGCTTTGACTAGCCTCTAGATGGATGTTTTTCAACACTTTGTCCAAGTGTTGGCCTAGTGCACTCCTTGCACAGGTCTTCCTTCAGAGTGTTCAAAAACTCTGTGAGTGTCTCCTAAGTGCTCTGTGAAAATTCAATTTCTTTTTGACACTCGTTGAACTCTTCAAACAGAATGTGTAGTCAATTGGAATTTGTTAGGACATCATTCCTTAACAAATCCCACAACATTCATAAACCAATCTGATTTAAGAAAACGTTCAGATTTCATTTTCTTTCTGAGCTCTTCTCTACTCTGTAATAATTTTTGGGCACTATCCCCTTTCTCTCAGTCCCCAATCCATGTGATCATGGTCCATGACCAAGCAATAGATCACTAGGTTCTTAGTCGGGCCTTCGGCTTCGGAAGATTTCAAAGCACCACACAACAATCTCTCAGAGTTCTAGATTACTGAACTCACGAAGTAGGGTAGATCAATTGTCCACATCTACTCAGAATTTGACGACTAACACTTACTATGGAACCTCAGGCGTTGTAGTTCCAGAACTTTGGGTCTTCGGGACTTCGGAGCTTCGGAGGATCTCGCATCCGCACCTCTAAACTACTAATCTACGAACATTCCCAATCACCTTTGGTGACGTCATTATGTCACACCACTTAACATTTTCCAATTGTGGGGGCATGCAATGGTGCTTTGGAGCAACCCTCCTTTCATCCTGCAATTCTTCTGACACTGAAACGTAACCCCTCGGTGAAACCATGGTTTTGATTGCAGGACGACCTTGGATAATTAAATTCCATGCAACTTGGGTCCCCGCAATGCCTCCAGGCCGTCGATCTTGATGTATCGTGATCAACGCCAGTGTGAGTCCTGCAACCTTTAACTTCATTATGTAACCTCGGGTCCCACTAACCATGCTCATACAGAGTGCCATGTGGCAGAATACTAGCGACTGACTCATGGCCCAATCAGATGGGTGTCATACGTCACGTTCCATATGGAATTTCAACCATCCACGGGTTCAAAACCCACTGACATGTGGCATACATCCCATGTGTCCATGTCAAACCAAGTGACTTCACCATGACCCACTACTTCAGCTCTTTGGGACTTCATAACTTCGAGCTTCGAGAGTTCTCTCCTCAACACACACTAATTCTCCCGAATACTGAAATCCTGAACAAACCAATCTACGGACACGTGTCCCTCTTGACGTATGGTCTGGATTAACTCTTGACTTCAGAGCTTCGAAATATTTCTCCCTTCACCCCTCTGTTTGATAATTTAACATTGGATTGATCCATGGTCAATCTCTTCTCCCCAGATCTACGGTGTAGATCCACTTTGGGGCTTCAGAAGTTTGTGCATCAGCACATCTCTCTTCTCACGATCGCCAAACTCCAAAATTACGATCTGCCGTGAGATCTAATGGTAAGGATTCTCACTAGATGTATGATGTAGATCCACTTTGGGACTTTGAATCTTTGGGCTTCATCCTTCCTATTATTCTGCATCAACTTCACCAAAGTCGCGAATTCTGAAGGCTTCCAGGTTAACCCTTTTTCACCCTCTCCAAATTTGATGATCGTAAAGGATTTCCCTTCCTTCTAAAAAGATCCTATGACCCCAACACCGCAAGTATTGTGATCTCTCTCTTTTTGGACAAATACCACATCTGTTGCAGTTTTATGATACCGCTACTCCTAATCTTCTTAACACGACCAAGGTAATCCTCTTGGCACTCAGGGATGTTTCTGAGGTCCAAAATTGGTTCCTCTTAACACAATTTCCTCTTGAAACCTTGAGTCCAATGACCACTTATCCAACCCATCCAGGCTTAGTGTTGAAACCATGGCTCTAATACCATATTATAACATCCCCAGATCTCCAGATACCGGGTAATGATACCACGCGAAATATACACTTATATAATATATATGCATTGTAACGAATTTAAAATAGTTAATCACAATAAACACAAAATTACTGCTACCAGTTCAGAATCAATGGAACTAACAGTAATTCATATATGCAACATAATACATGATAACATTCCAGCATCACAAAACATGCATAAAATACATAATTAAGCACATACATGATACATGATACATGATACTTATCCTAGGATCCACCTACGCCCACAACCCACATAACCTCATTCCCCACATGCTTGCTCCACCCAGGAGGATACACCTTCACCAATACAAGTCCATCGACTATGGGATAGGTTGGACCAGAAGTCTCAGAGTACTGTAGCTGCTATGGGACTCCCTTCCAGAAAAACTCACTTCCCAACAAACTCTCTCACCTGGGAGAGTTGCTCACAGGCCTGACAACTTGACTCTTCAACCAATCTTCGACTCAGTTACAACTAGGTACAGGTGAAAGAAACAAAAAAATGGAAAATGGGTATGGACACCCAAAATGGTAACATTCAAACACTAAGACATATCAAGGCTCAGTAAGATACAACCGATGACAACAAGCCACACTTAGTGAAGGAGCTGCGTGGACACAACAACCGATAGTTATGACACCACACGGCTCAGAAAATTATAGGGTGCTCGGAATTCATAGGAGACATGGATCAGTCCCTCGGTTTTCACTGGTTTCAGGGAGACTAACCTCGCGAGAGTGCAGATGCAAAGGTGAAGGATCTCAAAACGCGTCCAGACACAAGGATGGGAGTCACACAGAATGGGAAGTGAACCCCCAACACGATTTGAATCGTGGGTTGTTGGTTCCAGAGATCCGTGATGGATGCCCCCTGGTTCCCGGTTAGACTGTGGATGGAGAATGGCAAGCCCACCCCTTAACAGGATGGCTTTCCCAGCTATAACTACATATGCCCAGGTCGACACTTGTCTTCCTGGAGTTGCATGTGTTCCACTTCGCACTTGTTCCCTTTCCAAGAACTTAGGAAAACATCGTTCATGTCCACCTTATCCTTTAGGAAATAATAATAATAAAATATTATTCTTTTAGAGGTAAGCCCTCTAGCTTAGCCTCTAGGCCTAGACACTTAGCCCCGTCCCTTACCCTATCTAGTGGAGCTTAGTCCCCCATCACTCTTTCTTCGTGGTCGGTCTACACGCAACGATGTTTATATTTGTATTAATGATTTTTCATAATTACATATACAAAACAAGCTCCTGGCGTAATTATCACATAAGCCTCCTAGCTTATTATATCTCGACTCACCAGCCTAACAAACATGTTTACAATTCATAATTACAACTGGGGCTCTACCGGGGAATATTACAGGTATATGGTGTGGTGTTTTGGCATGCTATGCCACACTGCTCAAATCATTTCCACATCATTCACCACCATTTTCAGTTCTCAACACCTTGATCTTCTTATCTTTCTGCTTTTCCACAAGATATTTGAACTCTTTGAATTTCTCAAAAACCTATGATTTCTTCTGAGGAAATATGTCCATGTCTTCTTGGAAAAATCATCTATGAAGGAGACATAATATAGGGATCCACCAAGTGAAGGAACTATTACAAGGAGAAAACGCATGAATATAAACCAATTCTAAACTCCCTTTTCCCTTGTCGCTTCAAATGCAAATCTAGCCTGATTTTGTTTTCCATATATTGAATGTTCAAAAAAATAAACTTCTAAATTGCATTTAAGAAAACCTTTTACCATACCTTTATTGTGCAAAGCTCGAAGTCTTTTTTCTATAATGTGTCCCATCCTCTTATGCCTTAATATGGTCTGGTCAACTTGATGAAGACTTGTCAATTTGGTTTGAATTGACTCAGCCTGAGATGAGTCGAGTCGACCTCAACAACAACAATGTTGTTGCACCCAGTTGAGTCGACATTCCCTAACAACTTGTATAGGATTCCAATCCAAAATCATTTCATTAATACCATCACACCTATGACCATTTTTCACATATCCTTATGAAATAGACTGTGCACTCCTACATCACTCATCTTACTAACATATATCAGGTTTCTTTCCAAAACTAGAATATGTAGCACACCTAGACGGTTTCTACCCCTCCCATCCTACAATTCAGTCGGACTCTTCCCCATCCAACAATTTTGGTTGTCGAGTCGTCTCCCAAGAACACATCTCCTCCTTCATATCATTCATATTCGTAGAACCATTCTCTGTGTGGTGTCATGTGATAGGATGCTCCTGATTCAATCAACTAAACATCTTTATCCAACTGTGTATTGGTCGACACTAGATACACATCGCCTCCTTTATCTAGAGTAGTATTTCTCTCAATTGATTTCTCCTCATTAAATCCTGTACTAAATTCCATTTCCTTCGACTTGCAATCCCTTTTGTAATGCCTATATTTACTGCATTTCCAACATCTCCTTGTCTATTGAACCGAGGATTTAGATCTACTTTCGACTTAGACTTTCTACTGGGGAATTTTCCTTTATCTCTGTCAACAAGTTGACCCCTCACCATTAAAGCATCTTTGCTTGATCCTTCCATCTTCTTCCTTCTCATTTATTATGATAGTATAGATGCAACCATGTATACTAGTGATAATGTGGTTGAATTACTTCATATAGCCATGGCTAAGCTATCCTAGGAGCATTGAAAATAACATAATAGGATAATACATTTCTCGTCCTTAGTGATTTTGATATCTACAAATGATAACTAACTTATTATAGTGTTAATCACATTCAAATGATCAGTTACCGAACTACAATCACTTATCCTCAAAAGATATAGTTTCTTTCTAAGGAACAACTTATTTACCAGGGATTTCGACTGGTACAAGTTCCCCAACTTGTCCCACAGTTTCTTGGCTGAGTATTCACATGAGACATTCAACAACATCGAATATACAAGACAAATTTGAATCATTCTCCTTTCCCTTCTTTCGAGTTTCTCCCATTCTTCCCTCGACATACCTGTTAGAATGGTACCTGGATAGACTGTTGCCCATTTTTTGTGATCTACAAGGAGATATTCAATTTAAAGCTTCCAAAGCTCTAATTTCTAGTCATTGAATTTTTCGATCTCTATTATCGAAGTACTTTCCATTCTTTCATACACAYAACTTTAAATATGTATTACTTATGACTCTTACTAGAACTAGGGTTTAACTCAAATCTAATATTTTCAAACCAAGATCTGATACCACATGTTAGGAAGAAAGACTTCCATGCTAAACCTAATAGAAGAGAGGAAGATTGATGGGTGTTCTATATGCACTAAAAACTTAGTAAAAACCCTCAATTAAATTGTCAACCCGGGGTAAGAAAACTTAGAATTGTAGCAAAATATATGCCAAAGGTAGAACGGTTGGTAGGAGTATAGTCTAACTAAGGAAGACAACTATCTAAGGCTAATCTACTCAAGCAAAACCTATCTAATGAGAAAACCCTACTAAGCAACTTGAAACTAGGTAACCTAAGTACTTTTGGGCCAAGGATCGATGGATAGTTCCTAAGAAAGCAAGTAAAACCCTATGTAAAGMAAACTAGTTCAACAATAAGCAATAAGCAACTATCTAAGCATATCAATAAGAAAATGACAAAAGAAAACTATTTTAACTTGCCAACCTACATTCAATGAGCAACTACCCTATGAAAGAAAATAAATAAACAAGTAAGCAAAGACACCTATCTAACCTATTAAAGAAAATAGACAAGCAAGCAAAGACACCTAACTAACCTACTAAAACAAAAGACAAGTAAGCAAATGCACCTAACTAACCTACTAAGGCAAATAGACAAGTAAGCAAAGGCAACTAACTACTGCAAGTAATCAAAGTAAAACTTCTCATTGAAAAACTATCTAGCCTAAGAGGCAAATGGACTAAATGCTTAATGCAAAACTATTTATAATGCATGAAAGGAAATCTAAGAGGCAACTGGACTAAATGCTCAATGCAAAACTATTTCTAATGTATGAAAGGAAATCTATTTTATCGAAAGAAAGAAGAACTACCAACTAATGCTTAATCTATGATAACCAAGCTACTATCTGATCTATCAAAGCAAAGACTATCTATCCTACAGGAGCAATAAAGCTATGTTCTAGACTATAAAAGCAAGAAATTATCTTTAACCTATGACAATTCAAATATAATGCTAGTGGTTGTGTGAAGACAAAAACAATATTAAATACCATGTATGTTCATTTATTAACCATTAACAACATAACGAGATCATCATTATACTTCTATTCTACATAAGCAAAATTCATACTTAAACTCATTCATTAACGAAGAACTACAATTGCAATCTAATTCTAGGCAATAAATTACGTAACATGAAACTATGTTATGTCTATTCTAACAATTCAAACTACAAATAAGGAAATGACTAAAAACAAAAATTTAAAACATGATATTAAAAAGAAAACTAACAACTATATTAATCAACAACTAAGTAAGCAATATCTATATAAAACTGAAATAAGCAATCTATCATTAAAAATGGAAATTGACTCTATCCATCCATCAAATCCTTATCAATTAAAACCCAAATTAAAACACTATTCTATGCTATTCAAAACTATGTTTTAAACTTGATTCTAAAATCATAAATAAAAAACATAATCTAGTATTTAACTACACATGGGGTTAGTCTAGGAGCGTGCAGATCCGTTCCTAACTACAAGATTAATGCATGCTAACACAATTCATCATACTAACCTGCAAAAGAGAGTCAAAGAAAATTAAATTATAACAACGAACTAATTAACACAATAGAAATGCATGTACAGGAAATAAAGAGAGACAACTAAACTATAAAAATGCATAAATAAACTAAAGAAGAGTTACCAGACTATTGGTGGGGCCCCCAGCAAGTCATGGTCACTCTCTAAAAGCACACCATGAGCTCAGCAAGATGAATTCACCATTAAAACGCAGAAACACAGTTTTATATAATTCTGGCAATTGAAAAATACAAAAACAGAGCCAAAATCATTTTTGGCTCTAACGCATGACTTTTTCTATTGCTTAACAATTATCTAACCACCACAGTGGTATTTATAATGTTTACAGACCAAGTGGTCGATCACGGGAGGTTCGAACCAGTTCTAAAATTGAATTTTTTTATTAATGGTGTCGTAACTGCCGAAACAGAGCTAGCCAATAATCACCCACCATAACAACCCAAAATCAAGTTGTCAAGAGTTCAGTAGCTGGAGGGGATAAGCATGAACAAAACCCATGTCTTTGATTCGCCCCCCACTGGCCGCCAATACGATAACTGTCAAATCGCCCTCCATTTTTGTGTAGGAAGAGGTGTTGGACGGAGTGTCGGATTGAGTGTCGGAACGAGTGCCGGAATGAGTGTTGGATCAAGTGTTGGAACTAGAAATGTAGTGCGTTCTTGCCCTGTAACACCAGAAAAATGTGAATTAGCTCTTGGAAATCATAAAACATGATGAATTATACTTGATACAATCATTAAACATGAATTACACATACCTTATGCTGATCATACCCATTTATCATAAAATTCTTCAAAAAGATCCTTCAAAAGATGAAAAACACATATGTACATGTGGAAAAAGTGCATAATAACCATCATAAAAGTGATCATATCTCGGGCCCAACATTACCCCCACAACTAAGATTTTGCAGGTCCCACTGCAAACAAAAAAAAATTGCCCTTCATGACTAAACTTGTGAAGGAGAGGATGGATTAGCTTTAGAAGATTCTCCCTGTTGCCCGGGGGATTTTGACTTATGCCTCTTGTGATGTTTCAATTGCATCCAGAGACTATTATTGGTGACATTCATATAATCAACCAAACGTTGTAGAGAATTCATCTTGGCTTGTAGGACAACGTTATCATGGCATAAATGACAACTCAGTGTTTCATGCTCTCGAAGTTTGAAGTGGAGGGTTTGGAGTTTTTGGAGGCTGCTAATGACATGTGAGGAAGCCTTGAGATGTATATTATACCCTTGATCCTTTAAACCATGCAAAACAACAATTTTACCTCTGCAAAATTAGTTCCAAAAGTGACTTCCCATAAGTGCAACAATTATGGCCTGACGAACTTGTGAAAAATAGGTATCAAAGTGACACCTGTAACTACAATAAAGTACAACATGTGTAAAAAATGAGAGAGGTTTTTGTTTTTTAATATTTCCTTGACAAAAGCCTCTTTTGGTTTTCACAAAAAGAAAACATGACTAAAACAGGAAAAATGGAGTGTTTTATTTCCTAAAAAACTAAGCCTCTAAGAGAATTGAATATATCCAAAACCATAACATATATTTAGAAACTGAGAGAGGTTATTGTTTTTTAAAATATCATTGATAAAAACCTCTCTTGTTTTTCGAAAAATCACTTCTAGTTGTTAGGAAAACACGAAACGAAAATATGACTAAAACAAGAAAAACAAAGTGTTTTATTTTCTGAAAGAATAGGCCTCTAAGATGATAGAATATATCCCAAACCATAAAGTATATTCAAAAACTGAGAGAGGTTATTGTATTTTGGTTATGCTATGAACAAAAACCTCCTCCAGGTTTCAAAATTACTTTCCCATTTGTTCTGAATCTCATATTGAAGTTGGTTACTAAAAACTTGTAGAAGCACAACATGGTCTTTGATAGGGATTTTGGAGGCCTTCCCAGAGGATTTTTAGGATTAAAGTGGTATGGGTGGAAATTTTATGATGTCTGCTACACAATGGAACCATCAAGCACTGCAAATGCCTTCTCCAACCCTCTGAAAAACTGACTTGAAGTCAAACTGTCCAAATGTGCAGAAACCCTCCTATAGCGACTGTATTTGGGGGATTTCTCTCAAAAAATAAAATATGTGAATAAAATGAAGGAGGTTTTTGTTTCTTGGTATATTATTGACAAAAACCTCTTTCACTTTTGTCAAATTCATCTTCCTTAATTCAGAAACAAATTTTTAAGTAGAACTTTGACTAAGACAATCATTTGAAAATTGATGACAAGGAATGATGACATGACCATGATGAAAATTTTTGACCTTGGATGAGTGGAGGGAGTAGTATTGACACCTAGACACACCAATGACAATTTTACAACCAAGATATGTCAAATTTTATTTGATAATTTTATTTTGAAAATATAACAATTTGACCTAATAACCCTATCAATCACATGAAAGAGTAAATGTGATCACTGGTGACTGACAGAACTGACAGATACTAAAAAAAGGCTTGGTTTGCACTGGTAGGTATGGTGAACAAGAGAATTATTATTTCCTATCATAAATATGTAACAATTCAAACAACTGATCCTCTTTTCATAAGCTTGGAATACATATGACAATAAGTATGTAGTAGTTGTAATCGCTTTGTATTTGTCACAAAGAGTAGTTAAGTATAAGCAGTCTTCTATAACATAAACAAAAAATGAACAGTATCTTATAACACACAAAATGATGTCAACTGTATATAATTTAGCATACCAATACAAACAATTGCTGATATAATATCCCAATACTTTGTAAAAAGACAGTATGACAGAATTCTGATAGAAATCCTACTTCCTCTTCTCATGGGTTTGTTATACAAATGGGCAATGATTAACATTTTTAGCTCGAGAAACTCCCCCAGATCGAATATATGGAACGTCCTCATGCCATGAATTAGAAATAGGATTCTTGGTCCTTTTTCCTGATGAGGCTGCAGGAGTATAAACAAGTTTCTTGGGCTTTTGGTCTGATAAAGGAATAGCTTGAGCATGAGGGTTTGGGTGGAGTAACAGTCCCTAGATCAAGAGTCTTCATGCTAGTCTTGATTGTAATATGAGGTTTTGCAAATTGGTAAATGAACTCATCCCACGTTTTCTCCTGTTTTTCCAACTCGGCTAAGATAAGTAGTTTGATAAGGCCGTGGTGAAATGGGTTGTTATGGGGATTGGCTACATCCTTCCTCACTTGGGAAGACATCTTCTCAAGACTCTTTAAGAAGTAAAAGGGAAAGTTACAATGTCTTATTGAACTGAAAGTGAGCTAATGATTGAAAGTGACAGGCTTTAAAGACGGAATATCTACCTTCACATGTAATCAACTGGTGATGAATATGAGAGGGTTGATTAGCTCCTCTTTTATCCACTCCTTGGAGTATCCATTAGCTCTAGAGATGTTCTGAAATTTAGTTTTGAAAACCCTGTTATAGCTTGCTCTTGGAAAATGGTGGTGTTTAAATCAACGGTCTCCAACTCTTGGGATCTTTGTGGCTGAGGCAATTGATTCCTCAGAGGCCACGAACATAGTGAATAGGAGTTGAGGCAGACTAAGAGTGTTCCATTGTTGTTGATTTTTCCACCATTCTCACTCAATCCACTTGCATAGAACATGTAATGTCAAACCTACAATGAACAACTTGTAACAAAAATGTAATGTCAAACCTACAATGAACAACCTGTAACAAAAACAAACCAACAGAGTGGTCTATTAAGGACATATACAACAATTTACAGCACACAGGAGTTTAGCACTTCAAGATAAAATGACTGTT
>JASDQU011178403.1:814-18596 GCA_032191745.1 Picea mariana
GTGGAAAACCAAGATCGCCCCCCACCGCCTCAGTCGCGGCTCTCGCATCCCAGGCACACCCAAAAGCACTCTAGGGCACAGTATCGACACCCGCTCTAAGAAACGCGCCACCAAGATAGACCCAAAGGTGAACTCCCTTAAGTCTATAGCATGAAACCTGTCAAGCTGCCCTACCATCTTGGCATGCAGCATCAAGCCCCAGGCAAAATGTTCACCCGCCAGTGCCCTCTGCATCACCCTCAGCTGACCCCCACTGATTCGCTAAGTTTCAAGAGACCCATATACTCTCACTATCATTGTTTCCACACAACGATGTGCAAGGGCATCCATCACCCCAATACTAACCACAAAACCCGACATGAAGTTCTCCCCTAGACAGTACCTTCAGGCTAGGGTAACCAACTGTCCATCCCCCAGTAGCACAGGCTCTGTCGGTAACGGAGTTCCCCAAAAAAGGGATCCCAATCAGAAAGTATATATCCTCCACCGTAGTGAAGGCCAGATCCTCACCCCACACCATGAAGCAATGTCGATCCAGATCCCACATCCTAATAAGGAACTATAGTAAAAACTCTTGGGCCCATATCAGGGGGCACTCAAAGAACTTCAGCAGCCCACAAGCATCCAAAGTATCACGGACCGTCGTCTCCTCATTGGTCACTGCCTCCCTCAGGCATGACCAATCCCTCTCCCTCCAGTGAACCGACATCGTCCAGACTGATCATCTACATCCACATAGACAGTACTCGATTAGCATGCATCAACCATAAAAACATCTGCAAAATCTCCCAAAAAAAAAAAAAATCAATCAAATCAAGTTTTTTTTCAGCTCTGCCTCCAAGGCGTGGCTGTTTTTCCCCACAGGCGCGCACATATGCACGCCTGTTTATCCCACAGTCGCACACTCATGTGCGCCTGTCGGCAACACAGGGGCGCACACATGCGCCCCTGTCACATAAATAGTCATGCCTTCAGGCATGATTGTTGGTCACACAATTGCGCACGCATGTGCACCTGTCAGGAACATAGCTGCGCACGCATGCGTAGCTATGACTCACATAGGCACACACTCCATGCGTGCCTGTTCTCCTCCCCTGTGCGCCCCCTTGCACGGTTGTCCAAAATACAGCCGCTCACTCATGCACGGGAATCCCTTGATTTCCCACACACTAGTGGGCCCACACTCACTAAAACCCCCTGTACGACCCCTGTACAGCCCTGCCCAAAAAACAAACCCCTAATTCCTATGCAGGAGGATACGACAACTAACCTGAAACTCGCAGATCCTGGAACGGCTATCTCAATCACCCAAAATCTCCAAATCTTCTCTCAAATTGCTTGTACACTCACTAAGACAGCAGGTACAAATGAGGTGGCATTATGGGCCCTACAACTATATATAGTCCATTTTGCCAAACTTCTAGACTCATTTTAGGGAGCTCCAGGTGTCCTTTTTTCGATCTGTCTTCAGCCACGGGATCAGGACCCCGTCACCTACACCATTCCCTTCCCTGGGCCACTTTCCACCCTCCGCTCTCATGGGGCATTGTTCTCATATAACACTCAGGTATGCATGCTTACATTCACATATTATTGAATAATTGTTATATGATCTTTCTCTTCATATATTGTTCACGTCGAGTATTTGGTTTTCATGTGTGCAGGTACTTGATCATTACACATCAGTGGTCTCCTTCCAGGTATATTATCAACACTGGCATGTAGTCATTCTCTCTGAATATCAAAATGCATCTCCCAGTCACACCATCCGATCTTTGCCTCTAGGGTCCATATGTCCGGCTCTGCAGTACCATCACCTCCACTGCATTTTGGTACTATCACCCGGTAGCACTCTTCCCCACATGAGTTGTCCCATTCATAGTCCCCCTTGTCATTTCGACACTCATGGTGCTTTTACCCTTTAGAGATGGGAGTCTCGTTAGTTTTATGCATTTTCTGAGAATCAGCCCCATACTCCTTCTCCTCATTTTTTCTAACTTACCCAATGGACTCCCAGGTTACCTCATCATGGTTCTATGTTGACTACACTTCCGCAGTATCATTCACCACCCACTTCATCCACCATCAGTTTGCCCATCTGCGGATTGTCCCCCATACATTTCCCTAATACAGAAACCCACCTATGGGGCCCCCCATCCTCCACTTATGTTTCCAAGCACCTTGTGCCATCATCAGGCCAAGCCATATTACACTGGGGCACCCATTTTTGTATCTGCACAAACATCCTGAACCATTCTTTATTCTTTCAGCAATTGTACAAAATCCCATTTCCCACATTTACATAGATTTTTGTTGTCGCCTTTAGCGACCTTCCTTTTTTCGGCAAAGAAACCCTTGTCGCCCTTGGTTGGGACATTTTCTCACTTCCTCTCATCAATGACATTATCCGTCAAACCCGAGTATTGTATAGTCCATACACCTTTTTGATCTCTGTGTTTGTCCATTCTTGTCACGACTCTGGCACAATGTACCCTCATCTAGCTGTCCCCCTGACACTAGAGCCAATTTTACGGTTGTTTCCACTTTACACATCTCCCCAACCAAGGGCAGTCTTGAGTGTTACCACATCTTGACTTCGTCCATGTACCTCATCAGTTCTTGCTCTCATCCAGTGGATTTCATGAAGCCCTCTGCTTCTTGGAGTCACGTCTCCCTTTCTGTCGACATCAGCACAGTTTCCAGAAGGGAGATAGTATCTTGACTCTCATTATCGTTACAATCAGGAGTCTCGGACGACATAGGGAAAACCACCATTGTTCTCTATTGTCATTGACCCCCCTAACATTTGACTTCAACAACTATTTCATGTTACGGTGGGTCTTACTTTTTGACTATTGCAGTTGTTTTATCTTAGCCGAAGACCTCTGGAAATTGATAGACTATCAATGTCTACATGTTATCGACACTTCTCACATGTGTCCTTATCCCTTTTTCAGAGTTTTTTTCACCATCAGAATTGTCCTTAGCCATTATCAAACCGCCCCCGAGGGTGCTGCAATTATCTACACCAACACACAGCTTCAGTTACTGTATCACACATTTTTTCGAGTTACATGACACGAGCATGGGGTATGCCCACCTCGTTTGTACACAGTTTTCTTTTTTCACACCTCGGGAAAGGTTTGGATCTTACAGGTTCCCCTCTCCATCCAATGGATCGCTCTTGACAATCCCCACAATGCTCTTTCTTACAAAGGTACTCTCAGTAGAAGAAACATTGATGAATTTTGGCTATATGTATGCTCCTAACCTCATCCATTAGGGGGCATTTTTTATCACTGAAATTTCATCCGCAAATGGTTACAGGAATCCAGCATCTCCAAACAGCTATTAGTTCACCCATGGACCAAAAATGCATTTCCAAAAGGCCCAAAACTATACAATCATCAATAAAATCATCATGTGCTAAGACTACACAGGGAGCACACGCACATGCGCCATTCAGAAACGCAGGAAAAAGCGTACATGCGCACGATGCGCCACTGTGGACGCAAAAAAACATGCATCCCTCAAAACGACACATTTATGATATTGGTCGGCCTCCCACCCACTTCTGGTTCAGCTTCCAAGTCGATTTGACATCCAAATCTCGATTGAATCTAGCTGGGTGGATGGTAAAAGACCTAAGGGTGCCCTAAATGGCCCCTTGTTCACACTAAAAGTTGATTGAATAATGCCTCAAAGTTATGCTATAAAAGGAATCCATGGGTGCACTAAATTTTCAAGGAATTCATTTGTATTTTTATGTTGTTGATATTCTCTTGGAGGATCCTCTTTCCTCATCAAGAGTATGCTAGCACCATTTCACTTATCCATTCATATCACCTCTAGAATGAATGCGCATTGGATTCTCTTCACCATTTCGTCCTAGTTCCTCATTTGTAAGAAGAGCTCAATATTTGGGGGTCCAAGAGCCCTCCCTTAGAGGAAGAGGGGACCCAAAGTCTCCCTTTCTCTTCAGTGTTTTCTTTCCACTAATACAATCTTTTCCATTGGTGGCATGAGTCTTGTTTGTTCCTTGTTCTTATGTTCTTATGCACTATAGTTTAATTGTTTTTATCATTCTTAGTTTAATTCTGTGTTTATCTTTTATGCTTTATTTTTCTAACCCTTTCCTTTACTGTTGTCTTGCCTATCTACCCAAATGGGCTTGTAAGCACCATTATTTTTCTCATTTAGGTGACAAAATAGGTGCAACAACACCAAAGGAGAATCTTACATGATTATACTTCCCATATAAGAAATGTTTGCAAAAATCAAAATACAAAGAGCGATTGTCCATACCTTTACACTATAGTACTCGAAGGTCCTTCTCTCTGATATGCTCCAGTATTTAATGCCATAACAAAGTCTTTTCTCTAGAGACTATAGAATGTTTTTTTTTCTTTAGCTCCAATATCGAGAACAACAGAACTATTGCACCCGTCATTTATATAGATTATAAAAATTTACAATATAAACTCCCTTCAACAACACCATTTCCCCTCGAGCCATCCAACAATTTTCTTTCTCAAACACTACTTTTACCCCTGCATCATCCATTTTTCTTATAGAAATCAAATTTCTAGCCAATCCTGGGATGTGTAGAACACCATGAAGTGTTATAATCCTTCCATCCATGATATTCAACTTAACTTTTCCCCATCCTACGATTTTTTTTGTCAAGTCATCTTCTATAAAAATGTCACCTCCATCATACCTTTCTTATTCATAGAACCACTCTCTATGAGAAGTCATATGAAAGGATGTACCTCAATTAGCTAACCATGCTTCATGATCTACATCTGTGCTTGAAGAATCCAAGTACACATTCCCTCCTTCATCTGCAAAGGTTTTTTCCTTTGTAGAAGGAGCATCATCAAATCCCTTCCCTCTCTCAACACTTACATTGTTTCTTATAGACCCCTTATTTCCCACATCTTCATCATACCTTTATAAATTTTCCAAGAGATTTAGATCTTCCCTGTATTTAGATCTCCTACTTTAGGACTTAGATTTATTTATTTCCTAGGAGCGTCCTCTTGAAAATAAGGCATTTGTGCTCTATCCTTCCATGTTCTTCCACCTCATCTCCTCCGACAACAAGGATGAGACCACATCATCAAAACTTAAAGTAGTTGCATTACTACCTATGGTCACAACCAAACTATCCCACAAGTCTGGTAAAGAGAACAATAAATTGATACACTTATCTTCATAAGAAATATTAATATCCACAAATAATAGTTGACTTACCATAGTGTTGAAGGCATTCAAATGCTCTTTCATCGAGTCTCCATATTTCATCCTCAAGTTGTACATATTCTTTCACAGGAACAGTTTGTTTACTAGGGAATTTGATTGGTACAAATCCCCTAACTTATCCCATAATTCCTTGGTTGTAGCTTCCACTAATACATTCAGTAATAATGAATCTGAGAGACACAATCAAATTGTGCTCTTCACCCTTGGATCCAACTTTTTCCAGTCTTATGTTGACATTCTTATAGGTGTAGTACCTAGATCCACAATGATCCATTGATCTTTGTCCACCAACAAAGATTCCATATTGAGCTTCCACAACTCAAAACTTTACCCATTAAATTTCTCGATCTCTATTGTTGAATTGCTCGCCAGTTTTTTCACCTAAAGAATATATATCATAAATCTTCCAATGTAACAAGATTTATCCTTCCAATGTAACAAGATTTATTAGAGACCCAATCCAAACCCATGACCACAAAGATTTCCACCCGAAGCCAATAATTTCTCTGGTACCAAATGTAAATTTTAACCTTGTACAATCAATTACTGAAAAAAAAAACAGAAAATATACAATGGCACACACACACACACATTAAACATAGATTTTTATCCTAGAAACCCAAACCGGGAAAACCAGTAGGATGTTTAGAGTTGCACCTCTAATTATTTATTCATCATCTTTCTTCATTGTATACAATACAATATACACAGGATCCTACGACATCCAAAACCCATAATCCATTAACCTATATTATTCAACAACCCTAATTCCTTAGCCGAAATTAGAAAACCATTGACAAAAACCATGTGTCAAAAAACCGCTAAAAACGAACACAAAAAATTGCCAAAAACAAATTGAGGGATATACCCCCCACGTGTCTGGTGAAACAGAAACACTAGGTTTGGTCATGCAAAGAATATAACACATACCCAACACTTTGGTGTAGTTTTATAACTCCTAAACTTGAACTTATTCTAGCGCCCAAATTTAATCCTTTTACACCAGATGATGAAGCAACATCTTTTTTTCCTTGCTATAATTTTATCATTCGTCCATATATGTTATCATCTACAACCTAGAACGAATCAATTGGGTAAGATATAGAGATGGCCCCACTCAACTTCTTTAAATAAAATTGGTATGTATACAGACATATACACATAGAAACAATATTTAGTACATCCTTGGAATCTTCTCTTTTAGAAGGGGAAAGTATTCTGGTTTATGCTCATAAAAGAACAGAAAGACAAGATCTAGTAGACTTTGCCATTAGATTTCTCTTTTAGAAGAAGGGGAAAGTATTCTTGTTTATGCTCATAAAAGAATAGAAAGACAAGATCTAGTAGACTTTGCCATTAGATTTAGATTGGTTAAAAACATGCTTTCTTATTCTATTAAGATTTAAAAAAAAAAAAAAAAAGGTGTCACTGTAATTTGACATCACCTTGATTTCTACTATGAAGATGATGCTAAGTGGATACTACCATGAGGTTAAGCGCATACATTTATTCCTTTTGGATATCTTACTAATATAACTATGAAGTTTTTTGTTATTTTGAAAATATAATATTCTTTATCATTAATAAAATGTGTAACTATACTATTTTTATCATTTAATGTATAAGGTATAATTAGTTGTACTCGTTATACATTTCAATGATATGTATGCATTATACATTTCATGTATAAGTGTACATTAAATATATTAGTTTTTTTCAATGAGTTGTACTCATTATACATCTCATGTATAATGAGTTATAATAGTAACACTTTGTTTCGCCTGATTATTTTTAGACAATAGACTTATTCTTTGAGGACATTTGTTTACAAACGACTCGGTTAATTAATACATGATGAATGTTAGACTTGTTATGAAATTATTTAAATGTCAAATGTGAAATTGATAAATTACTCATTATATCTTGTTGAATAAAATTTATGAATTTGTACATATATTACAGATGAGTTCCTGAGCATACAAGAAGTTCAATGGCTAGTTAAGATTGAGTATCGTGAACAAGACACTGGGACTACGAACTGAGTCAGGGAGTAAATGAATTAATGAAATATTGAATAAAGGACTTATGTTGATTACGGACATTGTTGATTAAATTTAGTGGATGTAGGCACAAGAATTGTGCTTGTCGATCCAACTCACAAAAGGAGTAGTGAGACTATATAGAACCAGACCAACAGAAAATGGAGGGTAGAACAGCATCCCTATTCCACTCACTAGCACTCCTGTTGTGGTGGAAGTTGAAGTGTGAAGGACATTCTTTCTCATATGGTTGCACAATTGTCTTGAGGGTGGACTAGGTCTCAGTCACTCGCGAGGAATACTGAAGGGCACGCAATAAGGCGGAGGCCTTATTCCTCAATGTTTAGTAGTCTCATAATAGGGTCAACTACAGAAGTAATAAGATATTTTCTAGTTGTGGCATACTCCCAATTTTCAAGGTTAAAGTGCTTAAAGGGCATGATGCATGGTGCCCTTGGATTACATCAGTACATCATGAAGGGAATGGAAATCATGTCACTCTTAGCCTCTGTTTCAAATCAAACTTATAAAATAAAGATGAAACATGTAAGTTAACCTAAGTGTAAGGTGATAAAATAATTGGATAGAGTCATGATAGAAAACTTTGAAAATCAAATTTATTGGTAGGGGTTAGATGTTTAAGAAATAATTAATTTATTCTAAGAACTTATGAGAAAAGTGAAAACAGAATTCAAGAAAAAATATAAATTATTAAAGAAAAACAAACAACTTGGAAGGAAACTAAAAGATGTGCATAATATTAATTAAGTGAATAAATAAATAGAAATTATTAAATTCATGAGAAACAATTGTATAAGGGAAACATCCAGGAAAAATCTAAAAGACAAGAAAAGTAGGGAAACATCTAAGGGAAAATCTAAAAGACAATAAAAACAAGGAAACATCTAAGGGAAAATGTAAAGACAAGAAAAGCAGGGAAACATCTAAGAGAAAATCTAAAATACAAGAAAAGAAGGGAAACATCTAGGGGAAAATCTAAAAGACAAAAAAAATTGGGAAACATCTAGGAGAAAATATACGAGAAAAGAAACACAAAGGAATCTTAAGTAGAATCTAAGAAACAACTGAAGTAATTTTAGAAGTTTAAAGAAAGTGAGTGATAGAAATAATTTTATTTAATTGATAAATTCCTATGCACAAGGGAGGATATAAAAGAAAGGTCTTGGGTCAAGAGAAAAGGATATTCTACCCTATTGTTGGACGGCCATCGTAATGACAATAGACCCTTGAGTATTTATGTTATGAGTTGGACAGTGGAGTGTATTAAGAGATGGGATCCTCTCACTTGTGACTGTGCATTCCACTGCAAGAGACTGTGGTTGGTTTTGTATAGCCTTGTTGTCGCACGGGGGAAAGGGGAATAAGAGTACCCATTACGTTGGCAGGGGGCATCCGGTGAATCCAACAGTATTCTGCAAAGCATTGTGAAGATTGTAGTGG
Source organism: Picea mariana (assembly GCA_032191745.1). NCBI lineage: Eukaryota > Viridiplantae > Streptophyta > Pinopsida > Pinales > Pinaceae > Picea > Picea mariana. Next base: position 9,580 of record JASDQU011178403.1, read on the forward strand.
TTCTAAAAACGTAACATTCGGTGACCATGACGTGAAGATCCAAAAGATGTCCAAACCTTCGATGACGTTAATTTGTAATTAATAAGTTGATACAAATTGTATTGTTATTACAATGTATTATAATTTATCAAGATGGAAAATCCTTCTCTAGTTTGAATGGCAATGAACTTTTGGTTAAGGTAGATCTTGAATATTATTGCTTGTACATGTGATAAATTGTAACAATGTAATATTTATCAGTGTAATAATGTTCACCAGAAAGCTCTGAATCGAGTTATTATTTTAAATTGTGACGAAATCTCACTTTAACCTTGTTAACCTTGGAGTTATGTTGGGCCCCTTTTGTTAATTAAGTCAAATGAATTCTTACAAAGATTTATAAATTAAATATCGTATCTCTCTTTATTTTAGGATTTAAAATTTAAATATATGATTCCATTTTTATGTCATCTTTTTAACATTGGATGTATGTTGTGTCTTTTATTTAATTAAGTCAAGTGGATAATGAATTCTTGAAGAAAGTATAATTTAATTATGTTATTCCATCTTTATGTTATTATGTTAAGATTGGATGTGAATTGGGAAAGGCAGGATTTCAGAATAGTCACAAAAAAAATTTCTCAATCAAAAAACTTAATGGGGCATGTGAAGTTGACAAAATTGATTACATACTTAATACAATTTTCTTTGATGATAATCCAATAGGTTTCTTTGATGGTGAAGTTGTTGATGATCACTGTGGCATAGGTATCTTTCTTAAAATCAATTCAAAACACTTTTACAGAGCATACTTTGCAGGTGGACAAGGAAACAATATGAAAGAAGAGATTATGGGGCTATGGGGTCTCTTACACTTTGCTTCTAGATTATCCATAAGCAAGATGATGGTAGCTGGAGATTCCAAGGTGGCCATTGAATGGATTAATGACAAATCAAATCAGAACTTGTTATATTTAAACAACTGGAAAGAACAAATCGGGATTCTAAAAGAAAAGTTTGATGGAATCAATTTTATGCATGTACACGGAGAATTCAACATTGTAGCAGATACACTTTCCAAGAAGGCGTTGGACTGTCCTATGGGATGGTTTTGTTTTGAAGAATCTATAAAAGGAGATGTTGTTAATGAAGATAGTTATCTTCTATTTTAAAGACAGAACAAGCAATGACCATCTGCTCTAGATGAAAAGTTATTTTTTGTCAAGACAAGAATATTATATTGTGTATTTGCATGCAGATTCTAGACTGAAGGAAACATAAAAAGATTTTGAATGGTTTAAAGTCTATATTAAACTATCAAGACCATGTTGTGTTTTCAAGAGATCATCGGATTTTTTTGAAGTATATGTAATCGAAAGGCTCACTTGATTCCTAATAGAATAACAGTGAAACTATCTTTTTCTGCGTGAAAAAAAATTGTTAAGATTGGATGTATGTTATTCCTTTCTTTAATTAAGTTTAAATGAGTTTAAATGGATAACGAATTATTAGAAAGATTTATAGTTAAAAAGTATTATTCCAGATTAGAGGGTACTATATTTAAAATATATACTTGTGAAGATTAGAATTATGTAGGAAGATTAGAATTATGTTATGAGATTTCTTTTGGTATTAGTTAAATTTAAACTTAAGTAAAAAATGACCTTTTCCCTTTGAAAATTTTGAGTAAAATTTGTGCATCACGGTGAATTGATTACTGACTACTATGTTATGGAATTTTGCTTTAATTTCAGATTCAATTAATTTCTATATAGAAAATTATACCATTATAGACATATGTTGAATATAAGGTAGTTGAAATTGGAATTATTATCATTGGAATATTATAGTTGATGACAAACTTAAATTTTGGCAAAGAGAGATAGGATCTTTTATAATTTGATAATGAATCGGTTGCAATTGTTGATGTAATATTGTGAAGTAATTAGCTCTTTTTAGATTAGTGATGATTTGTGGGATGTAAATATCTTCAAGTTCCTCAGAATAGTTTCCAGGATTAAGACCTTAAATGGTCAAAATCAATCGGAAGAATCATGGACTATGAGCGTTGATTATGTGTCTTGAAGGTCATAACCATGCAGGTATAGGATGTTGGGCAGGTAGACGTTGTCAAAATTTCATTGTATATTGTATAACCTCATATTGTTGAATCTGCATGTATTATGTCAATTTAACGATGATATGTTATTGGTATCACCGATAGTTGTCGTAATGTTATTTAGATGGTATGTTATTTGTTCACTGTAAAATTTTCTTAATGTGGAATATGACTAGATTGAATTTGTATCCTTGTTATTGTTGCAACCTAACTTCTTAGTAACACAAAAAACAAAAGTATGGCATTTCACAAATATTTTAGACGAGCACTACAATAATGTATAATGAATTGTATAATGAGTTCTTCCTTCTTATGTTTTGCAACCATTGTAATGGTTTGCAAACTTTACAAACAACAAGATGAAATCATAATGGATATGTTAGAAAACAAGTGTTTCCCACAATTAAACTATGGAGTTGAGTAAAATCATTTTATATGCATTCACATATAGTTATACATGCATCCATAGAGAGAGGAAGGGATGGAGATCCATTGAAACTCTATAGATAGTTTGAAAACAAACAAATAATGGAGAACATCCAAATAGGATGACTAGTGCAAAGCTAAGAGGAGGAAGAAAAACCACTAATTTGTAGGCATAGTTTGAATCATATTCAACAAAAGGTTTCTCTATTGGCACTACATGGCTCACAATAACTTTGACTTCTTGCCTAGATTTTATTTCTAGTTTGTTTGTATTCAATTGCATGTTTCACTTATCAAAGGTCGGCAATTTGATCTATAGATCCATTTATTAATATTCTTGATTTTTTTTTATAAGAATGGTTTATATACTGCTTTAAGCTTTAACAAGAGGTCATTCCACTTAGAAAATGCTTGAAGTAATGTACAAATTATTGTATTAGTTAGCAAAGGCTATATTGGAATTCTTTGCTATGTTGGAACCCATGCTATTATTGGACTTAGTTGGGTGTGTGAATTCCAACTTGTTTAATATGTATAATGTTGAATAGTGGTGAAAATCCTTGGACAATCCCAGAATTTGATTTGGAAAATCCAACTCTATAGGCTTCAAACACTCCTCTTGGGGATTTTTTTAGTACTATGTACCAATAATAGAATTTCTTAATTGCCCCAAAAAAGGATAATATTTAGTTGATTAGGGGTTTCAAACTCCTATTTATGAAAAATTTCTTAGTAATCTAATTTCAATTTGTATAATCTTAGCTTTAAATATGTCATTCGGTGAAAAGAAACATGACCTGACTTTTCAAAGATTTTTCAAATTAGGATGGTTTTTAAAATTTTAGGGGATTGGTACTATCATCCCAAAGTGTACTATATAATTGGGAGAATGGTGAAGAAATTGACAGAAAAATGTAAGAATTTGATCTATTTCAAAGGTGTGTATCCATGTTCCTATTTCCCAAATATAATACTTTCTGATTGAATATGTTAGATAGTGTTGCAACTCTTCCACGTGACAAAATGGATAATTGTAACATTCCCAACCACCTGTTGGGATATGCCACGTAAATTTTGAACTCTTATATGAATTAAAACAAACAATACTCTGCAAATACACAGTTTCACACGAAATAATAACATAAATACACATGCAGCCTACACAGGAAAAACCCATGAAAACAAATGCACAAATATTAACGCAACACATGAATTAACACAAACTGACACTTATCTTTGATTAAAATAACACCAACTACGTGCATACATTCCACGTTCCTCCTAGCCTTAGATCGCACTGCTCATAACTCTCGGCAGTGGGTCAGCCCTGAGATGGGACTAAACTCCACCTGGGTAAAGGATTCCCAACCCGACTAAGGTATCTCGGATAGCAGGAAAAAATCAGTCATAGGTGCTAACTCAAACTAACATCCTAAAGTCCCTCATTCCCCACATGCATTCCCCACCCCAAGAAGTGTGCCCCTTCTCTACTCAACAGTCCCTGGGTTGCCCCACTTCCCTTCCGGGGCTTTAGCAACAAGCCAGAAAGGAAGTCTCAGAGATTTGTAGCTGCAGTTTGGCACATTTTGGAATCAATTCCCATCAATTCTCTCACCTGGAGAAAATGATCATGGGCCTGACAACCCGCCTCTTCAATATCCTATGGGTCTAACAACCCGCTTCTTCAATCCATCTCCCAGCTAACCAGGGTACAGATATGGTGACAGTAACAGGAAGGTACAGAGGACAGTTGAATGAGTGAGTGAATGATGATGGGAAAATTATAGGAAAATGAACTAAGTCCAAAATATGTGTATGCATGTTCTCAACTTGACACTTGTCATGTTGATAATTGGCATGGGCCCACTTGTCCCCATCCTTAGAACTTAAGAAAAAATGATTATCCATACTTTATACTTTAAGTAATATTAATAAAGTATTCCTTTGGGCTTAAGCTCCATAGCTTAGCCCCTTATCCTTAAATTTTATCCCCCTTTCCCTATATAGTGGATTTTAGTCCCCCATACTCGTTTACATGGTTGGTTTGCAGTCGCGATGTGTTTTCATTAATATTTGCATTTTATTACATTTACAATGATGGCTCATTTTCCATTTAACATATGGCTCACCAGCCTAATAACCACATAGGAACTTCGACCTTAATACATATGCAGTCATAGATAACTCAACTATGTGCACTTCCAGGTCACTATCGCACACTTACCCAAGTGCACACGGCATTATGACTTGTGTGCCCCTATATTGATAATGAATCTGTGCACACTTACCCAAGTGCGTGCAACACCAAAACCAAGTTCCAATGGCTCACCATCCTATAAGAATATTTACATTTACAATTATATGTACAACTTGGGTTCAACCTAGGAGTATTACATTCCCCTCCCCCTTATTTATGCATTGTCCTCAATGTAGTATATACACCTATACAACCAAAATTTCAAAAATCTTCAAAAGATGTGGGTATTATGCCCGCATAGCATCCTCGTTCTCCCAAGTTGCATCTTCAGGACAGTACTAGTTACATTGGACCTTTATTATCCCTATGGATTGATTCTGGAGCTGCTTGATATTCTGGTCCAATATGCACATTGGATGCACTTGAAAGGATCCTTCTTGCTCCACCTTCCACTTCAATCATATGTGACTAAAACTCATCTTGCTTGTTGTCTAGGGCTGCGTATATCCTAGGTACATTTATACCCATGTCCTCCATTATATCAACTTGTTGTACATTGTGAACAGTCCTCATTTTTTCACCTCTATGAGGAAAATCTTTGTATATATGATCTCCCCCGCAACCCCAAGATTGAATAGGTGTTTGCCTTGGTCTTTGCCCCATTGTCTCGGTCATTCTAGGTTCTCTAGAACTTGGTTTTCGATGAGAATTATTTATGAAGAATGGTGGCTTAGTCCCCTTCTTCTTTTGTTCCATCTTGTTTTTCTTCTTATCTTCCCAAGATTTTTGGAAAGTTTTCCTTCCTTTATGTTGATCATAAAGGAATTTATCTCACCTTATGGTTTCCTCCAATGTTTTTGGATCATCATATTGTATCTTGTCATTGATAAATGATGGCATCTCACTCAAATACCTATGAATATTAACCGGCTCATCCTTGATGAAAGAAACATACTTCAGTAGCTCTAAAAACATCATTTTGTATTCATATATGGTCATACTCCCAAGCTTTAGTTTAAAGAACTCCTTCATTTTCTTTTCATGGTTTCTCTTAGTCAAGTATTTCTTCTAAAAATACCTCTTGAATTCCCTCCAAGTAACATTGTTCTCATCAATGTGTTGCACCTGCACAAATTGGTCCCACCACATTGATGCTTTTCCCTTGAGCTGATAGATGGAAATGATTTCTTCTTCATGTGAAGAGTAATTATGCAATTGAAAATACTTCCTCGTGCCTAACATCCATGTCTTTGTTGGATTACTAAGAGGGGGGGTGAATCAGTAATAGAGCAATTATAATCCTTTTTAAACCAAATAATCCAAGTGTTATATCAATGTAGAATTATCATCCAATAATAAGCAATAAAAAAATAAACAATCATACACATACACAGTACACCAGTGTTTTACGTTGAAACCCAGAGCGGGAGAAAACCACAGAATTCTTTTTCTTATATGTCTTGAAGAATTACATTCATTGTAAGCACCAACTTCCTTTGTTTTCCAGCTGCAACTGGAAGGAGGCTCCAACCCCCTAGTTTCCCAGGCTACAACCTGAGGGAAGATCCAACTCCCCAATTCTTTGGCTACAACCCCCTATGTTCTCTGTGTAATATCCCTCGGCCGAACTCAAATGTAAATATAATCCAAGTATATTTAAGCTAGTGAGTTGTTTAGATGTCATTTTTGTAATACACCTTCATGGCATGGTGCGCGCATATACTGCATAGTAAAGGTATGTAATCTGCACATTTCTGAATACCGCGCGCAGTAACTAAGGTGCATGCAACCTTAAAGACAGAGGATACAGCGAGAAGTAACTAAGTGTGCGCAATATTAAGGTCAACAAACCTTTGTGTATATAATATGCATTATAGGCTGGTGAGCCAGCATTATAAGTCGGAATGCTTATGTCTTGGACTTAGGCCAGCGTGCCTAGATGTCAAGGGCCAATGCACCTACTTTGTACATGAATCATGACTAATATAAAATACATCACTGCACGTAGATCAACCATGATAAAAGAGATGGAGGACTGAACTTCACCAGTTAGGGAAAGGGAGGGCCAAAGTCAAGGAATATTATATTAATATTTCCTAAAACATAAAGTATGGATAATTAGTTTATCCTAAGTTTTAAAGTTGGGGACAATTGGACAAAAGTAACTTCTGATATGACAAGTGTCAAATTGGGGACATGCATTCATATCGGGGGGAAACTTAGCTCAGGGGGGATTATTCGGGAGGAAGACCTTACGAACGGAAAACAAGGGGGAAACCATCAGGCTGACCATTATTTTGACAAAGAGTTCACAATGATTCCAAAAACACACTCAGTTATCCAGTTAATGACTCCATGACCATTTCACTCATACATTTTGTTATCCTTGAGACAACCATTCCACCTTTCTGAAACTTGTTTCCCTGTCCCTTTTTGGTTGGTGTACCTGGTTAGCTTGGAGAAGGATTGAAGAAGTGGGTTGTCAGGCCCGTGAGCAGTTATCTGGGTGAGAGAATTGCTAGGGATTGATTTTCGTAGGTGCTAAACTGCAGCTACAGCACTCTAAGACTTCCAGTCTGGCATGTTGTTGAAGCCCTGGAAGGGAAGTGGGCCAACCGAGGGACTGTTGAGCAGAGAAGGGGCACACTTCCTTGGGTGGGATAGGCAAGTGGGGAATGAGAGGTTGTAGGTTGTTAGTTGAGTGAGCACCTGAGACAGAGTCTTTCCTGTTGTCCATGAGCCTTAGCCTGGATAGGAATCCCTTTACCCTGGGTGAAGTTCAGTCCCAGCTCGGGGGTGATTCACTGTTGAGAGTGATGAATAGTGTAATCTATGGTTGGGAGGTTCGTGGACGGTCTGTAAGCAGTTGGTGACAGTATTTTTAAAGATAAGTATCAATTGTATGATATATGGATATGATGTTTTGCTATTTACATGTCCATGTTACGATTTTATCATATATGTGACTATGACTGCTTGTGTGCTTATGGGTAATTTCCTGTAAATGATGCATATCAGTAATTACTCTTATTTTAATATAAAAGTCGTATGTTACAGAAATTAATGGTTTGTTTATGTTTAGATGTAAAGATTTCGCAAGCGTGTTGTATGTATATGTTTTAGTTGCATGCAGTCTAAAGAGTAAATTTAGGTGGCATTGCTTAGTTGACTACTGGGTATGCTACTGTATGTTCCACAGTATGGGAATGAAAGTGTTCCCTAGAGTAGCATGGCCTGGCCTCATGGATATAAATGTTACCAACTGGCGTCAGAGCATGAGTGGTTTCTCTGGAGTGGCATACCCTGGCCTCAGGTTGGTCGAGGGGATTGTTACACTCTAGCTACAACCACCTATCCTTGCCTCGTCCAACCACCCTGAAGTAGAAGTAGAATGATAGAATCATTGTCACACTATCACTGTGATATATATCGCTATAAAATTGTACCTATAAACCTGAATCATGCATCAACCTGTACCTCAACCTGTAATCAACCTGTACCATAAACAAGTGCATCAACCATGCACCAACCTATACCAAACAACCTATAATCAACATGTACCATAAAAAAGTGCAACCAACCATGTACAAAGTATGTACCAATCATGTGTCAATTACTCATCAACTATGAATCATCAATATGTACCAACATCATCAACTATAAACCTCATGTATATGCCAACTCATCAACTACTTGTCTTAACCATGTACCCAACATGTACCTTAACCAAAATCCCTCATCAATTTCATCATCCAAATATGATTTGTAACTATTTAATAGACCTGGAGTATATGATCACATACCTATAAACCTTCCTTAACTTTAACAAGAAGAGACTAGCATTTTCATCAAACTTTTCTTTAGTCTCACATGACTAGTTTTGGATTAGTCAACAACCCTATCTTGAAATAATCATAACTTTGTACCTGTAATGAATAAAGATATGAAACTGATACACAATGTTCTCCAGTGTCGTTTATACAATTCCTCTAGGTTTCACTACTTGGAACCTCTCATAAAAGGAGTTATAGAAAAAATGGCATACCTTGTTGAATTCTGGCTTATTCTAGAGAGCGACCTTGTAGAGCATGACCTACATGAAATAATTTTTGAATAGATCTGAAACTATTACACAACATACTACATATTGTAATCTAACCAACACATTTTTTCTTACTGAATTTGGATCTATTATGAATAATTTATGACGTTTTTACCCGAAACACTTGTTTTAGACTAGTTTCGGGACTAGCCACAAACCCTATTTTCCACGAAGTGTAACTCCAAAATACAATG